>JAJJMA010102987.1:0-13184 GCA_023529015.1 Papaver nudicaule | reverse complement strand
ATCACCAATAACGAACGCGAATTGATGTAGCACAAACTCCTTAAGAAAAAATCTAAGCACGTCTACTTAGTTTTCTTCTCCTCTTTTTTTTTTCTCTATGTTTCTCTTCCCATTCCACCTTTTCTTAATGGTTTTTCTCATCTTATAACTCATGTTTTTCACATGCTACAATGAATCAAGAGTGGGGTTTATATACATGATTGGTGACTCTCGGGAAACATCACAGAGTCTCTTCATGAATAGTTGTACCCCTTTGAAAGAGTCATATCCCTTAGGAAGAGTCATAGCCCTTAGGATACGATGATTCAAATTCTAAGTGGAAGGATTTTATTATAATGTGGACATCCAACTCATAACCAATTGGCTATGAGTGGAGTGGCCCATAGGATTATTAACTATTTGACCCATACAATGTGGGACTAATAGTCACAACCCTTCACAAATGTTGTAACTAAGCTAAACTTAATTTATATTCAAATTTCCAACATGAATGTACTTTTAGAGTTCCAGGCAATCATGCAAATGCATATAAGATTGGGTACAACAGTGACTGAAGATTTTCTTATATGTGCCTGTTTCATTAATTGGCATAAAGCCCACACAGTGCAACTTGTTTCAACTAAAGCAACAAACATAGCCAGCGATTTGGACTAGAAAATACGGCTATGCTGATATGGATTACTTCAAGTTGTTCTTTGAAAATTGAGTTATCACAAAGAAAGAGGAGTACCTTGCCTCCATTACCAATTCATAAGTCTTTCTAACTTTTCCGTTTGTAAATATTTATGCTTGTCGAATCCTAACGATTTTCGAGAAACCGAAACGCATATTTTCCAACAGTTGTAAAAGTTACATCTAAAAATTATTTAGCTGCCTCTTTACCTTTTCGTAAGATTTACTGTATTTTGTTTTACGTAGCCACACCTTTTCTAATTTCATAATATGACTTACTGGTATCCATTGTGCTTGGAATCTTTCTAAGCTTGACCATCTACCTAATTTTCATTAATTAATTAAAATTAAAAGCCACCCTGCTTGAATTTAGATTACTCGGCACTTTAGCTATGAAAAATTACAAGTTGACTCTATTTTCCTGCCATCAACAATAGATTGGATGCTCATTCACATAGTTCTACATGGGCTATCAACTACATAAAACTTTCAAAAAACTCTATTTCCCTGATCTTGCTCTTTCGTTGTCCATGCAATTTTCGTAATACTATTAAAGAACAGGTACCAACTTCTGGCAACCGAGCTCCCCAATTTTGGGTTTATGTATTGAATCGTAACATATAGATCCATTTTCCCCGAAATCAAAATTAACTCTAGTTAGACTATAGATTCAGGAACAAAAATTTACAAGGGTGTATTCAATCGGGATTTTTTTGGATAATTAAGACTCTCGAAATTTCCATGGTATTCAATATAGACTTATCAGGATTCCTTTATTTTCCAAGGAATCCATAACAATCCGAGGTTTCCAACTCAAATTGATTTTTGTGGAAAGTTAATGACCCAAGACTTTTGTGGAATCTTGTGGATACGACAAGGCAAAATATATACATTATGTTCTTTTACAAATCTTAACCCAAGGCACAAGACTTTTGCGGAAACTTATGGATTTTCATTTTTTGCTAATAAATTAGGGTTTGTGCCACAACCACCTCCACCACCATAAGCAGCACTACGTCCACATCCACCACCAATACCATTGTGACCCGACTACCTCCGCCAACACCAAACGACCTCCGCCACCACCAACACCATTGTCACAGCCGCCACAACCGCCACCACCAACACCATTGTCACCGCCCTTACCACCTCCGCCACCACCATCACCAGCACCATCGTTACCACCTCCACCTCCACCACCAACATCACATATACGTCCACGGCAACCACTAGTATCGCCCCGCCACCACCACGCCACGACAAAAATTCCTAGGCAAAATTACAATTTATACATCAATGTCGTGCCATTACGGCGCGGATTATACTCATTATAATAGTTATTCATATCTTTTATAATCATTTTTATTTTTAGAAATCTTTATGATTCCTTACTTTTATAATCTATTATATTCCGCAAGACTCCTTTCAAGATTCTATATTAATTCTCTGGATTCCGGCAAATGAAAATGCATTATCATCCATATAACTCCTGATTGAATACACCCCTGTTAATTGGTGTAAAAATAGCCTGGCCAATTTTGGGGCCATGAATATTTTTTTGGTCCATAAAATTTAATCCCATCTACTTGAGTCAGATATGGGATAACTAAAATGTGGTGAAAGTACCTAAATGCCACCACAATAACTTTTAATTAAAATTCTAATTTGATAATCTAAATGTCATTTCTAAAACATTAACATGTTTTTTTTTTTTTTCTTCTACTTCCTTTGCCTCTTCATTTTCAAAACTATGTCAAACCAAAAACAACGACAATTCAAAGAAAAAAATCCCACGATTAATTCTATATAACGACGATGGAAAGAACCAAAAATAAGGGACCAAATCATAAAACCTTCAATCCATCAGGAATCAATATAACTAAAGTTTATGATACTTCGTTGTCAACGCCGAAATCTAAAAACGTGAGTAAAGAAGAAGCTAAAGCTCTTAAAATTGAGAAGATGTTATAACGAAAATCGGACATTTAAACTAACCCATTAGTGTTTTAGTTGATTTTTCACTCGAAATCAAAGATTTAAAAACCAACTGTCTGCAAAGTTTTCCCAGAATCGTTATATGTTAATTGCCTTGTCGAACTTCGGTAAATAGAAACAAGAATCATGATATGTATGTTAGTTCATAAAATGATTAATTTTAATCGTTCCTATTTGAGTTATTTATGCACCAATTATTATTCCCTCAAAATTTTGATATTTTTCTATTCTAATTCTAGGGCATAATCGTTGCAAGTTGATTTAATCAACCAACAATTTTTGTCTCAAATTAATCGTTTCATATTTGTGTTAAGTAAGCCGACAGCCATTAATTGATTATATAGTTAAATCGATTGATATTTTTTGTTACTTAAGACGATTAGATTCAATTGATTCTCAATTATGTATTGTAGTTAATCGGTCTTTATAAGGGTTATGTAGAGCCGATAAACTTAGGTTACAATTCTGAAAATTCCTTAAGTTTTTTTATTATGATCGTTGGTTGTAACAATGATCAAAAGACAACTACTTTCTGCCAGAAATCTTAATCTGTTTATGTTGACAACAATGTCCACCGTTTTTTTATGCTTTTGTCAGCCGATTAAGTTAGGGGAAAAATCTTAATGTTTCTGTAAGTTTTTTTAACTATAATCGTTAGTTGTAGACATGAACAAAAGCCGATTATTTTTTCTGACTAATAATAATCGGCTTTTGTTTACACCCATGTCCCCCGTTTTTTTTTTCTTCTGTCAATAATCAGTTTATGTTTTTGCTTTTGCGAGACAATTATTATTTGTCTAACTGTTAATTTGTTTCTTGTTTTGTGCTATAAGGACACTGTGAAAGCCACCACGCCCCAGGGTGAGGGTAGGGATTCTGTAAAAAAGAGGAAACTTGATCTTGTAGTAAATCCTAACGTTCAACCTCCTAGCTTGGGTCCTAGTCGATAGGGTGGTAAGAAATTGAGTGCGGCTAGTCGTAAAGGTGGTAAAAAGCTCGTTGTCGATCAACCAAACCTGGACACACTACCAGATGAAGATGAAGATGATGATGAAGAAATACCAGATGAAGATGAAGAAAATGTTGAAAATGATTCTAAAGTACAAGATGACGATGAAGTTACATTAGAAGAAGCAGGATCACTCCAACTTACAATTGTACCGGCTGCACGACCACCATGACCACCACAACCACTACCACCACTACAACCACCACAATCACCACACCAACCAATTGCTCTGGTGGAAGGTGTTGTACAGCAACAACCACCACTACAACCAATTGTATCAATGGTGGAAGGTGTCGAGGAACCACTACAACCAGAGGGTGGAAAAGAGAATGTTGAAAAAGATTCTGAAGTAAATGAGGGTGAAGAAGAGAAGAAGGCTAAGAAACAAATGAGGAGTTACTTACCAAAACCAGAGCAGATGCATGCTAGCTGACCCTAAGTTTTGAACGCCTGAAGATAGAGGGGCCATTTTATGGGGGTACGAGATTAGTTGTCCCAATATTGTCTACAGAACCATTGTAATAATCTCAAACCTTTTATATTTAGTTTTTTTTTTCATTGATCCACGATAGCGTTGTTTCTTGTTATTGACCATTGATATGTTTTAGGAGCACGAAAATGCAATCCGTCTTCTCAAACACCAATCGTCAGCGAAAAAAATGCGTGAATGGCCCTTGAAAAGGTAGGTGAACGCCCCGAGAATCTAGAAGCATTGCATGTACGGTTAGCTAGCGGTGAAGCCCCCTCAAGTAGTCGATATCGTCAAGAAGTCGAGGTTGTATCCTGCCATTGTAAATTCTCAAATTGGATATGACAACCCACTAATTTATGCCTTCGTTGAGAGGTATTACGGGGAGAAGGATTATCCATGCTTTTACCAAAGCCAAATAGGGTTGAGGCTCGGCGAAAACTGATTCAGAGATGTTGGTTAGTGATACGACGCATAAGATATTCCATTTGAAATCTTTGAGGTAACAATTCAAGGGGACTCTGAAGCTTCATAAGGAAGGTAAGTTGGAAGAGCCGTAGATCAGTGCAATAGCTACTGCATACATTCTCTACCTCTTAGGATGTGTCATCTTCCCGGACACTTCGGGTTCTCGGATAACCACCTCCTATGTGAATTTGTTGGGTGACTTGGATAAGTTGAATGAGATCTCATGGGGAACTAGGTGTCTTGCATTCTTGTTAAAGGGGATGAGAAAGGCTTCCAGGGTGCATACAGATCAAATCGCAGTGGATTTCTCTCTACTTCAAGTAATCCAAGTAGATTTAGTTTTCATCATCCCATTTGTACTAGTATATTTAGTATCTTATACTCCTATGTTTCACTTATAGGCGTGGATATATTTTCACTTCCCAGAGTTTGCCGAAAGGGCCGAATTGAATCCTGATTGAGAAAAAGGTGAAGGTCCTCGTTATCTAGGAAGTAAATACATCTACAAAGGCAATCCCATCCACGCTGAGCAAAGTTTGACTACTTTGAGGACTCGATTGGACAACTTGACCGTCGTTGATGTTTAATCGATCCTTACATTGAAAGGAGAGCCGATGGAAAAGAGGTCTTTCGTAGCCGGGAACAAAGGTATTTTGGTCCATTGTGGCACCCCACCGAATATATTTTCTACAACCCGACGAGAATGACCCGTTAATGTGGTGGTGTACAAAAAATACCTAGACAACAATACTAGTAATCGGGTGAATTAGACATACAAAAATATGTGGGCTATAATAATTCAATTGAAGTTGTTCACAAGCCTCCTTGTATATCCGATGATTGGTATAACATAAGTGATCATTTCATTGGGTTGCATGCCGCTTCAACCGATCCTTCGACGCCAGAAGATTGGGTCACCCCTGATTATATGGACTGGTACAAGAATATTTCTCATCCTTGTGTCATACGCATTGGCCATACAAAGTTGCTTGATGACCCACAAAAATCCGTCGATTTATATATAAGTACCCGCTTCTGTTCTATTATGTTTAATCATTCATTATTAACAATATATTATGTATGAATCAAAACAGAGACCTCGAGTCGACAGGATGATCAAGGACGTACAAGGAGAAATTGCAAAAGGATTATGGATAACAGGACTAAGAGGATTTGTGAGACACTTCTTGATTGCTTATTGAACCTTGAGAACCCTAGACGAGGAAAGCTTTATCGAACAGATCAACAACCACCGGAGAGGCCATATCGCAATACAAGGGGAAAACAAGCTTCAACAAGCGGAGGTAATGAGGATGCACCAGAAGCACGACCTAAACGACAACGTGGTGGTGGTAGTGATCGTGGAGGACGTGGTGGTGATAGTGGTGAGGTTACACAAGAAGCACCACCGACTAAAAAAGTTTGTGGTGGTAGTAGTGCTCGTGGAGGTCGCGGTGGTGGAAGCGGTCGTGGTCGTGGTTAAACTCTAAATTGTTCGAAAACACTTGTTTATCTATGGTTGTGTTGACTTAAAACATTTTTCGTTATGTTGTTTAACTTTGGCTGTGTCGACTTTAAACTTATTTGGTATATTTGTGTCGGATTTGAAGTTTGGTTGTTAGTAGATGTGAATGAATGAAAGTTGTGTCCTTAGATTTATGTCAGTTTTTATTGCCATAATCGGTTTATGAAGGTATTTACATCCAACGATTCTCTGTAAATTTACTCATAAATTTGTCACAGAGTATAACCGTTCGATAATTTTGGTTTCCAAAACCGATAATTAACTTCATGAAAAATCCATTTTTCATGAATCGTTGGATGATTGTGTTGGAATACACCGATTAATTATGCTCACATATCTACATCTCTTGTCTATTTGTTTGCACATAGTCGGCCTTTATATGCATTAATGTAGACCGATTATACTTCAATAATTTTTTACCTCTAAAAGCATTTAATAGGCTACTAAATGTGTATATGTGCACCGATTGATTTGTTTTAAATCTTGGGAAGAGAAAATAGAATCGGCGTATTTCTGTATTTATATACACCGATTCTGCTACAACACCAAAAACACGAATATAATCGGCATATTTTTCTATATATATACGCCGATTCAAGGTATCCCAAATTCATGATTTTCGGAAAGTTTTTTTTTCCATATTTCTAGACATGATTTAATCCAAATCATATAATTTTATTTACATATGAATTAACACTAGTTAATCTTGTTTTGCATTTAAATAACTAATTAACCACTAATGAGGGAGGGGTGAAACATACCGTTTTTTATAATAGGGTTTTGATTTTACTCAAAATTACCCAAACTTATTATATGGGGCCAACAAAATATTCATGGACCCAAAATTAACCAGGAAAAATAGACAGTTGATAAATAGGCAGAGAATATGAGAAATGGAGAAAGAAGAAAGAAGCGATATACTCCCTCCGTCCCATATAAATTGAGCTAGTTGGTTTTCATTTTAGCCTAAAAAATTGACTAAAATGAAGAACCATTAGCTCAATTTATGTGGGACGGAGGTAATAATAAATTATCGATGGTATCAGACTTATGCAAGCCTTGTGCATCCGCAAGCATGATCTCCAGCAAACCACTCATGGTGTTTTCCACTTATTTGCTTGCTCAAGTTAGTTTGATTTTCTTCTCTCTTGTTTAGGATGTATATATATTTGCTTATACTGATTGATTTGACATACAATGTCACTTATAGGATGGTTTCTTTAGGATGTGCTCGCCTCCTCCAGCGTCAGTCTTCTACACTTTATCCTTTCATGTTCTTCTCTTTCCAACTCTAAGGCCCCTCTTTATGGGGTAAGCAAACACCAAATTAGGTGGTTTTCGCTCACCACTGACCTAGTATGGTGACAAATGGCATGACAAAGTTGCATTTCTGCAACTTTGCCATGTAGGAAACTTTTTCTATCGACCGATGGAAAAAGCATCGATTCGATGTTTTTTCCAACGACATCGATGGTTTTTCCATTGGTCAATAGAAAAGGCCTTGGTTAGATCCCATTGATCCAACGACTCTAATTACTTCGCCTATAAATAAGCAACTTCAAACTCATTCACTCACTCACACCTTCTCCACAATTCCTTCTATCTTCGGTTTGGTTTTTGTAGTGAAAATGGAAGGATCCCATCAGTATGAACCACACTATCATCATTTCAGGTTCACTAAAGAAGATCATTTATGTATTTGTAGGAACTATGTGCGATAAACGATGGACTGCATCGATGTTAGACCTACGAAGATCAGGGGGCCAACTTTATGGGGTAAGATATTAGAAGATTTTTTGAAAGAGCATCCTGGAAACATTAAAAGTCGTACTAAACAGTCTTTCTCTGGTCGTTTCTGGAAGATCAATCAAAAGGTATTAATGTTTGTGCACATAGTGATTCAAAAGCATCGAGTGAGAATCATTGGTCAAACCAATGATGGAGTCATTAGTGCAGCGTTAGAGGAATGGAAAGTACGCCATAATGGAAAGTCTTTCCATTATGATGGTTGTTTCAATGTCCTTAGGGTGTTGCCAAAGTACGGTCCATTTGGATTTTAATTTTATGTAATTGAGCAAGTATTAGTGAAATGGTTGTAATTTTACGATCCTTGTTCAAATATAGTTAACTAAGCGACACACGCTTTCGTTGATTGAAGGAAAGCTACACATGCAAACTTTCACTGAACAAGGAAAACTACATATAAAAAGAAGAAAACCTAAAGGGGAAACACTACATAGTCTAATCACTAGAGTTTCTTGCTTGATTTGGATCTACAGCAGGCCATACGCGATACGCAACCACCGCCAGCCGGGCTGAAAATATTCTGCCCAAATAATATATCAGTTAATCTCCCAACATTGTCAAGTTGAGAATGAAAGTCAATCTCCATTTGGGAGCCAGCAGAACTACCGGGTACTGTAGATGTATCAGAATCACCACCACCAAGACCAAGGTGACCATAACCTTGATAAAGTACGGGCTTAACAGCAGGTGGATTGGTATATGGTCGGAAACCCTGCTGAGGTTCCTGAGGAATATAAACACCACCTTCACGCCACGGTGATAAATCATGTGGCATGTACAAGGAGCCTGGTGCAGTCGCCGGGGTGACATTTGATCTAGGTAAAGTCGGAGACTCATAAACATTTGGACCACGCTAATTTGGCGAAGGAGTAATATTGGATCCTCTTGATGTAGTAGTAAAATCATTCATGGGATCCTCCTGTTGATATTGAGTTTCTCGTACAATATTAGGGGTGTGTGCTGCTTGGGTGACTTTTACCTGAGGTGTGAGTGCGACCGCCGCCGCTTGGGGTGCTTAGGGTTCTTCCACTAGCTCTATCTAGGGTGACTCTTCTTCTTCTAATGCCTTTACTACGAGTGTGATGAGTGTGATAAGGGGGTGGGATCAGGATGAGGAGTTAATCCCATAGTGAATCCTGTATTTTACAGGTCCATCCCCAGGAAATTGCCAGACTTCCATCTGGCCAACTCATCGAGATGCCACCTCTGAAATCAACATAAGAGGGTGTGATAATCATTACACCTTTGTTGAAGTATCTCACTGGGCGCATAGGTCATACTGTATGGTTGATCCTCTCCACCACCAACATCCCATAATGGAACTGTAACAACTATTCCAATAATGGGATCAATACTCTGAACCTCCAAAGATAATACTGGTAAAGTCGAAGAAAAACCCTGACTAGGGTACACATATCCTTGCGAAGAAGAAGATTCTAGATGTGGGTGCAAAGGCGAACGTGAGGGAATTATATCATCCATATTTTGAAGCCTACATATAGCTGACACGTCTGTCCCATGGTATAACAAGTTACAAACTTATTATCTGAATTATTTTTCAGTTTCAGTTGTAGTTATCAAAGGCGGAATTGTTATTTCAAATCGAGAATGAGGCTTGAAAAACCTTTATCTGGAGTTTTCAATCCATACTTGAGAAATTCAATCGATTCAATTAAGTACTGGAATCTCATTCAATAATGTCATCAAGTATCTGCACAGTTAGAGACACTACACAAAAACATATAATGACTAAAATCATACTACACTAACAAAAAAAGTGGTTGGCTAAATCTAAAGATACCCGGCTCCGACATACACAAAAATTAGTTGAAACTAATTTCTACCTACTAATTTTTGTACAGTAGAACCTCCATATATTAATTTTCTTGGCAGGCATGAATTATTAATATATAGAGGTTGTTAGTATATAGAGATAAACAAATTAAGATTCTACAAATTGAGACTAGGATTTTGTATGTTATTAATATATAGAGGTTTTACTGTAACTCTGGAAAATTTTGGTTCTCCAATTATTTTCCACAGGGACATAACAACTGCAAAAATATGTAAGACGAAATGTATCTTAACTCACATTATTTTATCAATTACAAAATTATGGTCGATGTGATGTGTGTGAACCCACTGTTGCTTAGAAAGTACAAAAGTGTTATGCTAACCCCACGTAAGTGGTAACCGAAAAAATTCGTAACATGGAATGTTTATTATCCAACACAGGTATGCCAACAATGGATGTGTAGTATCTAAGGAATTGAACAACACCAATGTATCGCAAGCAAAAATACAGAGGAGTCGCTTAGAATTTTGAGCTACTGGGTCCTGCCAACTATTATAATTAGCCAGTTAGCTGACTATATCTACCAGAACCATACTATGGCACCAAGTGGCACAAGGATCAACTTATAGCGTGAAGGCAATTGTTAAACTTGGCATAACACGAGGAAAATAGAAAACAAGAGAAGAGAAAGAGAGAATAGGCAGAGATAATTCTGCAGCCTCTTTACATCACACACACACACACACACACACACACACACACACACATATATATATATATATAGAAGACATCTTAACCTACAAGAAACGTCTAAACATAAAAATCTAAACATAGAAAACTAGATTCCTGAAATGTAGGAAGACTAAGGTATACTATAATAACTCTAACATTCCTATAATAACTCTAACATCCCCCTTCAAGTTGGAGCATATAGATCAAAAATGCCCAGCTTGTTACATAATCCACAAAACAAAGAAGATTGAAGAAGCTTGGTAAGTATGTCTGTCAATTGTTCTTCGGATCTGACATACGGACAAGTAATCTGTTTCCTTATCATATTCTCACGAATGAAATGGCAGTCAACTTCAATATGTTTGGTACGTTCACTAAAAACTGGATTGCTCATGATGTATCTCTCAGATTAATTGTCACATAATATTTTCATAGGTCCAGGAACGCGAACACCCATTTCCCTTAGTAGAGATTGAACCCATACCATTTCACAAATAGTGTGAGACATGGCTCAATATTCAGCTTCACAACTAGACTTAGCCACCACTTGTTGCTTCTTACTACGTAACTAGATTCCCGCCAACAAAAGTACAATAACCAGAGGTTGAACGTCGATCTACTTTATCTCCTGCCCAATCATCGTCGGAGTAACCCACCACTGAACCTACAAATGTTGATGGGTCAGTCTTTCTCCTGTACAATAATCCACGACCAGGAGAACTCTTAAGATACCAGATAATTCGACAAACAACCTCAAAGCAGGGTTTCCGAGGCGCGTGCATGAACTGACTGACAACACCAACTGCATAAGTAATATCTGGACGAGTTACAGTCAGATTTATTAACTTCCCAACAAGCCTACGTTACCGACCAACATCAAACAGTTCACCTTGTTCATTGCATAACCTAACTGAATGGTCCATTGGGGTGTCAGCAAGCTTTACACCAAGAAGACTCGTCTCAGAAATAAGATCAAGATCATATTTCCGTTGAGAAAGACTTATACCTACCTTGGAACGAGCAACTTTTATTCCCAAGAAACAGCGCAATATGCCCAAATCTTTCGTACGGAAATTTTGGCTTAGATAATGCTTCAACTTGGATATACCCTCAGAATTCCCTCCAGTAATGATTATATCGTCAACATATACAACAAGAATAATGCTTCCAGCTGAAGAATGTCGAACAAATACAGAATGATCAGAAACTGCTCGAGTGAAACCATAATCTTCCATAACACCACTAAACTTATCAAACCAAGCACGAGGAGATTGTTTCAAACCATATAGTGCTTTCTTCAGCTTGCAAAACAAGATGGTCCTCACCTTTCTTTTCATAACCTGGGGGTTGCACCATGTATACTTCATCTTGAAGATCACCGTGCAAGAATGCATTCTTAATATCAAGCTGATATAACAACCAATTTTGGTTTACCGCTACATAAATGAGTATATGAACTGAATTCAACCGAGCAACGGGAGAAAACGTCTCAGCGTAATCCATACCATACATTTGGGTATACCCCTTGGCAACCAAACGAGCTTTTAACCTTTCAGCGGAACCGTCGGGAAGATATTTCACGGTGTACACCTATCGACACCCAACTGTTTTCTTACCCGGTGGTAACTTGGTGTATTTCCAAGTCTCATTTTGATCAAGAGCATCTATCTCTTCATCCATTGATAACTTCCACGCATGTATATTCAATGTTTGCACATGAGATTTCAGAATAGAAACAGATAACGTGGCTAAAGCAAAAGAATATAAAGAAGGAGAAAAACGATGATATGACGTAACATCAGATATTGGGTGTTTTGTACATGAACGAACACCCTTACGGTGGGCAATAGGCACATCTAGGTCATCAGTGGTAGGAGACGACGTCGCTGGTTGGGTAACTAGAACTTCAGACTCCGCATCAGAAGATGATTTGGGCTCCCATGAATAAACTTTTCTCACTTTCGATCGCTTGTATACCTGCTTTGGACGAGCTGAATTTGGAACATCAGGGATACTATTCAATGAAGGTTTTACATTGACTGGACTAGAGACAACTGGTGCCGACTGATGATCTAAGGAAACCGGATTGGACTGAGAAACCATGAAATCAGAAACAAACCTATCTGGAATAGGAAGAGTAGGCAAAGGTGTAGAGTTTTTCTTCGGCCGACCATCCAATACATCCAAATCAATGAGATTACCGGAAGGTGAGAAATACGTAGTGGACTCAGAAAAAGTGACATCAGCACTAACATAAGAACGACGAGTAACAAGACAGTAACACCGGTATCCTTTTTGAGTACGAGAATAACCTATAAAAATACATTTAGCCGACCTTGGAGAAAGTTTATCATGACTCTTAGGACCAAAAACATGAACAAACGCCACACACCCAAATACTCGTGGTATAGCTGAAAACGGGGAAATTTCTGGATATAAAAGAGAAAACATAGAATTCTTTCCAAGCACTGGTGTAGGAATACGGTTAATCAAAAAGTTTTCTGTCAAGACAGCATCAGCCCAAAACAATTTAGGAACATTCATCGAAATCATGAGAGTACGAGCAACTTCCAAGAGATGGCGGTGCTTACGCTCGGAGACACTATTTTGTTTAGAGGTATACGAGCATGATGTTTGATGAATTATACGGTCTGCTGAAAATTTACTCATACACTTTTGGAGATACTCAGTAGCATTATCAGATCGGAATACC
>JAJJMA010102943.1:0-24720 GCA_023529015.1 Papaver nudicaule | reverse complement strand
GGACTTATTATCATTAACAAAACTGGAAACTAAACTAAACGAACTAGTTGTCGACGTCCTACAGCAAAGAGAATCATGGAAGTCACGAGAATTTGTAAAGTGATAGAACCCTTCCTTAAGCAATCTGAATTCCATATGGAATTCTATATGATTGATAAAACTCTCCACTCAATTCTGGTGTGTGAGAACCAATATATTTATAAGATTGTTACAAGGATTGTATACCTTAATTACAAAGATTTGTTTCCTAACTTCAACTATTCTTGGAGCTGAAGATTAATTACATATGGAATGTCTTGGATAACAAGAGTACAGACTATCAATATACATATGGAAAGACTTGGAGAAGAGGTAGGATTGGCCTACTTGGCTTGAACATACACTAACAAAAAGAGAACATATGCCGACAAAATCATATCGACTGTGAAATTACGAGACATGATCCGTTGACACATGAATGTGATAGGGCTGAGATCAAAAGTATTATTAGGGGTACTAATTTCATCATCCGTCCCAATCCAACACAAGATTGCAGATTCATTTGGTAAAGCCTTTATGTCTTTGGTCCCTGCGTTTAGCCAAATGGGAAATATAGACCGTTAAAGTAACAAATACAATAATTTTTATCATTATGGTCTAGTTGGATGCCGCCTTAATATAATATTTTTTTAACCACAAATTTAAATTGAATTAAAGCTCACCGGAAGTGAGTAGGATAAAAACCACTGTTTTATAAAGCAGAACCCAACAAAGCTACCTCCTTTAATACTTCTTCCGTCCCAGATTAATTGAGCTAATTGAAGTTTGCACAACTCTTAAAGGAAGGAAGAGAGATTTTTTTTTACCAAATATACCCTTTGTAGATAACATAATACTACTAGTAAAATTTAGAAACGACGTATCTCTTAAAATATGACACGTATCTTTGTAAACTTTATATCGTTGGAAAACATTTTAAAACACCTATCTAACGAGTATAAACATGACTATAAATTATAAATACTTATACTAAAATTTCATAACAATAATCAACTAAAATGGTAAAATTAGAAACATGATATAACAACTCAATTGAATGCAATTCAATCAACGTTTCCTTTGACTAAAATAGGGGAAACCTGTCGCCGACAATTCCACAAATATTTTACGAGATTTTCATCCAATTTTTTTAGTATGAGACCCGTATGCATACTTTGAGTATGAGACCCCACTTATAATGTTGACACCTAGGCAAAATAAAAATCATGTATCTTTTTAGTAGGGTTTGCATTTAATTTGTTTCTCTCACTTTAAATATGACACTCTTAACCTTTTGAACTGAAATTAGATCTTTAGGATTTTTTTAATAAATGTGAGGTTGTTTTTATTTTTTGAAAAATTAAAAGGAAATATAAAAAAAAATCTTAATAATATCCTTTAATATCTCACGTAATATATGTCCGGGGAAAAAAAATCACCGACGTGTTCTTATGTTTTGTTAACCTCCCTCCCTTTCGTATCTTGTTACTTTTAGATTTCCCAATATCCAAGCTATTTAGAGAGAAAATAAATTATTTAAAGAGGCTATCTTATACTAATCTTCTTAATAACTGCCTGGAAGCTATCAAGGCCCAGACCGAGCAACATGATAAGTTCTCAAAAGTGTCAAAATGTGCATCATAAGCAAAGATTGTTTAGCAACCTTTAATGGATGAAACAGAAATGTAACTCACGTCATGATCCCAAGATGGATTATTGTCCTTTCTATCTGTAACGTCGTCAGTTGCTCCTTCAAAACAGGCAGATGTCTTCGAAGGCCCATGTTCATCACTACAGTTGATGTTGCAGATAATTAAGTTAGAAGTATTACCCCACGTTCGACAATGGCAGCAACCTCACTTTCGTATCTTGTTAGTTTGATTCTGAAAGATTTTACATATTCTCTTCCTAATTTTTGAGTAATTCAAATACCCACATTCCTTTTATAAAAGATCCCTAAAAAATCTCAATTTAATTTCCTAACTAAAATCCGTTTCAAAAGGGCAAGTATTTCACAAAAAATTTAATTAACTTCCTAACTGTTTTTAAAACTATAAATATTTATTTCGTCTAGGTGTCAGCATTGTAGATGGGGTCTCATACTCAAAGTATGCATACGGGTCTCATACTAGCCGCACCGCTTTTCATCCATGCATAAATGCTGCAAATGTCTGTTTCAATCGGTTGTTATCCGAAAGGCAGCCAATTGTGATTACTTACAGGGGTCAATGCGGGCAAGTCATTGTCTGTCCGGGGCATGTTTCACCATCACACTTAATGGGTGAAGAAGATAAACAAAAGATAATTTTAGATTGCAATTAAGCATCTAAAACAGAATCACCAGTCATTTCTTACCTATAAATAGTCATTTCCCTATCGCAATACGATGGAAATGAATGAATTATACGTAAATCGTTTCAGTGTTTCCTTTACTAAAAATGGGCAAACCTATAGCTAACCGTTTCGTGATTTTTTTTGTCAATACCGTATGTGATTTTATAATCTATGCATGAATGTCGCATGTGTCCAATTCATTGGGCTGTTTTCCAAAGAAAAAAAAACCGACGTTATTAAAGAAACTCGTTTTCGAAGAGTATTTTCCATCAATGTATGTGACATGTACAAATTTAGAAAGCTACGTCAACGAAAAGGTTAGCGTGTTGTGTTAGGCTAAGTCTTACGGGGGGATAAAACTGGATTCCAGTGTCAGAAAATGTTGTCTTTTCCTTTGATTTCTACTTCTGTTTCCAGAAAAAACTAGAATTGAAAGTGGAATCAAGATAATTGTGTGATTTGGTTCAGTGTTGAAAAAGTGAACTCTGCACTGTTTCATTAGGCGAATCTTGAACTAACCGTAAGACTTAGTAGGGGTTCTCTATCTGACATCTCCATTGATAGACATTTTGTGAATAATACCAACACCCATAGTAAGGTCGGTTCCTATGGGGGCATCCAAAAAGTGTGTTTTGCAATCTCACGTGGCCTAGCAAATCCAAAATTGGACTATGGAAAACTAGCAAATATCTGGGTGAAATAATATATTTTAATGTTTGGTGGGTCTTTTATATATTATTTGTGGGGTTCAATTTTAAATTAAAAAAATTATTTAAACTAAAAAGTAGGAGAAATAGAAAAAAATCGATGGTATTTCCATCGACGATACTAATTCTTTTTGCATCAAAATCCTTGTTTGCTAGTTCCAAAGCCCACAAAAACACTTATAATTTGTGTTTTGTGCGCTCCATTGGAACTAGCCTAAGTCGTTATCGGGAGCAATGTTAATGGGAACCAAGTAATGAAATTACTAAGGTAGGTGCAACGTAGTCGAGTCGTTGTCGAGGGCCAGGGTGCAACGAAGTTGGCTTGCAATTGATTACTCAAAGACAATCCACCAGTTCCTTATCGATCCATTTATCCCCAAAGGTGCCGTATCCATGACTAAAATTGTTTGAATAGAAGCTGGCATGTTATCTAAGAATAGCCGTGGATCCGAGTCAAGTGTAATGTAGAGCATGAGTCACAGTAGATAAGACGAGAAGAAAAATGACCCCATTTGCACTTTCACGGAAGAAAAACGTGGTTTGGTATTGGCGTAAGTACCAGGAACTCAGTGATTAAGATGCATTCCCTTTGGTAATCAAGGTAAAACATTATTAAAGATGCATTCATCATTACACGTTTCTTAATCTGTGCAAAAGTCGTATGCGATTTATAAAATAAATATTTAATGCATTCACCAACAAATATTTTGCTTTATAGAGGTGTGTTTTTAATATCCAAGAAAAATGTTTACCAATCTTTATGAAATGGAATGTATTGTTTTTGAATCAAAATTATTGATCTCTTTATATCATTGCAAAAACTGCGAGAAAGAAAATGTCTAAAGAAACATATTCATTTACAATGTTACACTAATATTATTAGGCTATATATGATAAACCTCTACTTACTCTTCCCTGGCTACTAAAACTATTTTGGGCTTATACATTTTAGTCTCATCCAAGCCTTGTATTTTTTCTTCCCCACCAAACAATGTTGCTTCATTGATTCTACCAGATTCCCACACTTGGGACTGTGAGAGGGTTCATCTTTTGTTTCCTCCACATCAGGCAGATCAGATACTAGGGCTTCATATGCCTCAACAGCCAAGACCGGATAGGGTTATTTGGCCTCTCACAGGTTCTGGTCAATACTCGGTTAAATCTGGTTATAATAAACTCATTCAATTAAGAGTTTCAACCACAGCTCAACAACAATCGAGTACCAGACGTATTTGGAAACTTCAATGCCCACAAAAGATCAGGCTTTTCCTCTGGAATGCTATGAAGGAGGGGTTACCAACCTTTGATCTCCTCCACTCACGAAATATCACTCCTAATGGTCTTTGCTACCACCGTGGGGTATTTCGTGAAACCACTAATCACCTGTTGTTTCTTTGTGGGTTTGCTTCTCAAGTTTGGTTGCTCATATGGACACATCTTATGTCCATCTATAGACCTTCAACTACTTCTCCCATCACGAGACCGATAACAGTTCTGGGACTACTTCAACTACATCTCCCAGATCATCTTCTCAGTCTTCTGCTCTACACACTTTCTCGCAATGCATCAATCTACAACATGCAATCTACAATGCCTTCTCAGCTATACCAACTGATTATAGTCATGTGGAAGGAATTTCAGTGGGTTATTACTCACATTGCTCCATACCTGTCTGATTCTCCTCCACAAGCCAACTTTTCTGCTACTGCTAAAAAGGTTAAAGACATTTGGGTACACTTGACTTCTCCTACACATCCTTACATCAAGCTCAACATGGATGGTGCTTCTATAGGGAATCCGGGTAATGCTAGAGCTGGAATTATTGCAAGGGATTTTCGTGGTACCTTAATTCAGGTGATGGCTTCTTCGTTGGGGTGTACAACTTCTCTGGTTGCTGAAACCTGGGGCTTACTTATTGCAGCTTGAATGACATTACGTCACAATTGGCAGTACATTTGGATTGAGATGGACTCCTTGGCCCTCTTGCTGATACTTCGTAAAGGACCATCCTCGGCTCCTTGGTATTTTTGAGGATTACTTCATGAGAAAATCTACCTGCTACAACAGATACCGTACTTACATATCTCACATGCATATAGAGAAGCCAACAGAGCAGCAGATGCGCTTGCAAATGAAGCTATTACTCGTCATCAGCAAAATCCTCTTCTTATGTCGTCCATTCTATGGGACTTGGTTAACCCCTCGTTTCTAACTGAGATCTTGTTTGATGACAGAATGGCAAGGCCTATCAAACGTGTTGTAACAAACAACTTTTGCACTTAATAATACAACACCTGGTCTACTTTTCAAAAAAAAAAAGAGATGTGAGATGTCTAAATAGTTAAAAGTTACTAAGTTGGCCTGACTATTTAAAATTATATTTTTATTATCTCCAATACAAAATCTACAATTTTGAACTTAGAATCTTTGTATGAATTTTTTTTTTTCTTAATGAAAATATGAACAGTGTTGATAGCTTGTTTGTCTGTCTGATAAGTTAATATTACATTGAAGTAGCAGGCAAGCGAGCAACAAGTTGCGCCGCAAGCCCTTTCTGAATGGCAAATCCTATTCTCTTAAAAATAAATTCTCTTGAACCTGGGGTCATGACATTGCTATGCATGACTTTTTGCACTCTCTTGAGGAGTCCAACCGCCTCTGGAGCTAAGAAACCAAAAGTATCAAAAGCGAATGGAATAAAGGCATGGCCATTATCATGGCATGCTTTCTCATGTTTGGCTATCTTACCTGAGGCTGCCCTTAATGCTGCTTGTCCGACTGTAAAGGTCCCATGCCCCCTGCCAACTAATGGAGAGACCCCCGTGAGGTCGAGACAAGCATGCTTCCCATTGACCCATCCAAATTTTGAACCTATTCATTTTTCTCAAAAATAAATTATTGGAAGTAAACAAAAATCTAACCACAAATTATTGGAACAAATTTTTTTTAATTTTTTTCCGTGTATAGTTCTTAAAATTGACACATACGTTGCGAGATATATGCCGATTCTTGTTTTTATTTTCAATAATGAAGAACATCGATTAGAATCAACAAACATATTGAGATATATGTCGATCCTTGTTTTTGTTTTTTATCTAGAATTTCTGGATTTATTTTGCCCATAATCGACACTTATTGGAC
Source organism: Papaver nudicaule (assembly GCA_023529015.1). Taxonomy (NCBI): domain Eukaryota; kingdom Viridiplantae; phylum Streptophyta; class Magnoliopsida; order Ranunculales; family Papaveraceae; genus Papaver; species Papaver nudicaule. The sequence goes on along the minus strand of JAJJMA010102943.1, from coordinate 18,520 downwards.
CAGCGTATCCACCGGTTCTGGTAAATGTTCTTTGTAAAATAAAAACCATAATCGGTGAATACGAATGTCCCATAAGTGCATATTTTGTTTTTTAGCCTTAAAAAAATGAAGAATAAAACCAAATTCGGTAGATACGGTGTCCATAAAGGCATATAATAGTTTTCTAAAATGGATTTTTCTTGAAATTTTTGACTATGTAATGAGTTTGTAATGGTGGGTTCTTGAGATAGGAGTTGTAATAAAAGTGGGATGACCACCGCATGTCAATGTGCATGAGCTCATGAACTCATGTTACACCCTTTTCGTGTTGTTGCAATACTTGTAGTATTACAATCATTATCCTTTCTGTAAAAAATGCAACTGAGAATCCTTTTACTCTAATACTTTATCTCCACTGTATTACTTTGCTTTTTTTTTTGAAGGTAAAACTTTCATTAACCATATAAAATGATACATATGAGAGCACATCTGGTATTACTATGCCTCTTATCACATTTCCCTTAAACAAAGTAAATTATTTATTTTTACTATTATTTTTATCTTTTCGCTATTAACAAAAGTAATTGATCAGAGAGTTGTCTATTACACCCAAAATGATCATGCCCAGAACAATTTGAATAGAACAAAAAAAAAACACTCCCGGATTGAAAAGCTCGTCCGACGAATCTATGTGCGTTTACAAGTAGATTTTTGTTAGAGAGAGCAAAGATTGATCCAAGAAAAACAAATATCGTTGTCGGCTCGCTAGCCGAAGCGATTAACTAACTTGTACCATATTACCCCTTCGTTGTTGGATAAAAACAACGACGAGAGCTATGTAATTTGATTTTTGTTGTTTTTTTTTTTAAAAACTATTCGACATCATTTGCGTTCTTGTCCCGTTGTAGTTTAACAATCTTGTTTTTCTTTCTCTCGTCACCATTACCATATATCTCAATCAAATCTTCTTTTTATCTATGCAATTTGTAACAAAAACTTCTCACCACCGCCATTTTGGGGTCTACTATCCAAACAATACTAAGAATAAAATGAAAGTATTTGTACTCCTGCAGAGAGGAGTCGAAAAAGGGAACTGTTTAGAGGCTTTGAGGATCGGGCGAATGCACTGAGTTAATTCAGTTGGAAAAAATTCTCTAAACCCTGATCTGTTTCAATCGTCATCTCATCATTAAATCATGATAATATAGATCAGCAGTCATCGCATTAACTTAGTATTTATTCATCTTAAATTTCTATACATCATACTGATTAGTTTTTTAATTGCTTTAAGATTTAAACTTCATTTATAAGAATCGGTTTTCTCCATTTGTATAAAGAGTTTTTTCAAAAGTCATATAACTATTGTCTCTCATAAAATCTGTTCTATGTCTGACTAGTTTTTTCCATTTCTTCCTTTGCGTTTGCAGGTTGTTCCTAACCTTCCAAAAATGGCGTTTGCCTCACTATCTATAATGGCGTTTGCCTCACATCCCGTAATGGTATATGCGTTTGCTGTCATTGTTGCTACACTGGTATTTGTGATGAGTTCCAGGTGCTTTCTCTTATGGTTTTCCAGAATTGTGCAAAAGATGAACATCGTCTTCAACTTTGAAACTGAGTTTCAAGACCGATCCACAAATCTCACTTTCCCCCTTTTTCTTGTTTTTCAAAATTCAAAATTTGGTTACAAAAAAAGGAAACGTCATAAACCCAACTATTTTCAAGCCTACATTATCTGTATTCTTCTTATATCGTATAAAATCTTTCTCGTAGAAAAATCAGGGATATTTTATATTGTTATTGACCTGCCAATCAAAATAGATTATCCCTTGTATTTAACCCCGTGCAAACCCCTATTCTTTTCACAAAACCCTAATCTGTTTAAACCTCAAAGTACCATGGAGATGGTTGGTTCAACATCATCTGTTCCCACAAAGGAGGTATCTCAGATTACCACGAAGCTGCAAGATACCGTATTGAATCAAGAACATGAAGAAACTAGTGTGCACAACCATCAGGCAGCTGATGAAGAAGAAGTGGAGGTCCAACTCATTGAAAAGATTGTAGCCCCAAAGAGATTCACAGAAGGAACTGTCAAGCGCCACCTGAATAATACCTGGTCTTTCATTCCTGAAGAACATGTGTCTGTGCTGGAGATTGATCGTAATATTATGGTATTCACTCTTAAGAAAATGAGTGCAGTGAAGAATTTTTTTGAAGAGAGACCATGGTTAATAGATGGTAATCTGATTATTATGAGTATGTATGATCATACTGTTTCTTACAAGGATCTGGATTGGGATCACATGAATTCTGGATATGGTTGAAATTCTTGTCAGGATTAACTTGTCAAGGCCAATGATGAGAGGTGCAATGGCGGTCACGGCTGCCAAAAATTCTAAATGGTACAATTTTTTTTATGAAAGGCAGCCGCAACGAATCTGTAAGGAATGTTATGTTCTCACCCCCATAGCAAAGCACAGTGTGGGAAAAATGCAGAACTCTTGAAGGAACTTCATGATAAGCCCCGAAAGTTTGGAGATATGCAGATGCCATCCTTCAGGCCAATGTTGGTTGCAATCCCTACTATCAAACCTAGGAAGCCCGTTATTAAGCACACTCCTTTTGTACCTCCAAAGGATGGTGTCAAAATCTCTGAACCTAACTCTAGCTCTCAAGAAGATGTTGTTATGGAAGAAGACATTAGGTGCTGTAAGAGTTGGTAAAAGGTCCAGGATAGCCAAAAATCCTACAAATGAGACTGTTCACATGTTGCACAATTCAGAGAAAGCTCCGGTTCCCACAACAATGACAAAAGCCAATACGGATGTCAATCAAGTGATGGGAGTAGGAGGAACAGCCAGCATGGCAAGGGGAGATCAGGTAATCCATAATTTTTCCTAATTAACTTGTAATCATTCATAACATGTTGTTGTTTTAAGCATTTATTCTTTTTAAAGTTTGTTTTTGTGTTTAACAATAATTGCCTTAATTTTTCATTTTGTGCATTTAATTCTCGTTTTATTTTCTTGTCCCTAATAATTAGATTGTCTGAACCATTTAGTTCCCATCATCTTAAATCTTATAGAGTCAACCCAATCATTGAACAACTTCCCATTGCATCCTATTTGCCAGTCAGGTCTGCATTTATTGTAATAAACCCTCCTGTCCTTTTTCACTATACTCCCATCCTCTTTCATTGTCTGCACAACATGAAAGTCTTGTGCTGGAATGTACAAGGTTTTGATAAAAAAACCACTAGAGACCACCTTAAATATCTGAACTCTCTTCATGCTTCAGATATTATATTCTTTCAGAGACAAAAGTTAATGACCATAGAGCTCTTAGTCTCACTAATTTTCTTCAATTACCTAATATGATTTATGTGCCATCAAATGGTCCGGCTGGTGGTCTTATTCTTCATGGAAGGATGGATTTGAGTTAGACATACTGCATACGAGTTCTAATAAGATTGATGCTTTAGTCAAAAACGACCCAGCTAGAGGTGAATGGTTCTTAAGTTGTATTTATGGTATTTCTTATATAAATGAGCAAGCTGCCCAATGGGAATATATTAAAGATCTTAGCACTAGTGTTAGAGTACCATGGGTAGTAATTGGAGATCTAAACATAACTTTGAGTCCTGAAGAGAGAGTATATCAGTCCAGTCAAGCCAACACATCTTCAAATATTACCAAACTAATTCAGGATTCTAATCTGTCAGACCTTGGTTTTAATGGCAATCTGTATACTTGGACTAGTAATTGTCATGGCACTGGTAGACTAAAGTCTAGACTAGATAGGGCCCTTATAAACAGCCTATGGTCTATAAATTTTCCAGATTCCACCCTGCATTATCTTCACCAAAATGGTTCAGATCATGTCCCCATAATGTTAACTCTATATAATGATCAAACTCCAAGAGGAAAAAATTGGAAATTGTTTGAATTCTGGCTAAGTAATTCTTCTTGCAAGTGAGGAGATTAAAAGGTTATGGTCTTCTAATGCTATTGGTTCTGCTGCTTTCATCTTTAATGATAAATTGTCTAATACAAGAAGACACCTGGGTATCTGGAATAGAACTGTGTTTGGACATATTCAGAGTACTATCATTCACTTCAAAAGGAGCTGAATGTTCTGCAAATGCAAGACAGAAATGTGTGTAACAGGGATCAAATTCAAAGAACTGAAGAAGATATTGAGAAATGGAATGAATTAGAAACAAGGCTAATGAAACATAAGTCTGGAGAACATTTTCTTAAAGACTATGACAAGAACACTAAGTATTTTCAGATCAAAGTCAATAGAAGGAAATCTAGAAACAAAATTGACTCTCTTCAAGGCCCAGATGGTATATGGCACAAGGACAGAACAAGTCTGGAAAATCTTCTTACTTCTCATTTTCTTAGTATCAGCACCACCTCAAATCCAACAATGAATGAAGATTTCCTCAAGCACATTCCATGTCTCATAACTCCTGAAGACAATATTCAGCTTACTAAAATACCGGATGAACATAAAATTATTGATGTGTTAAATCCATGGAGGCATGCACTTCACCAGGCCCGGATGGATTCCCACCAGGCTTTTATCAAACTCAATGGAAAACAGTGAGAGAAGATGTGGTTAAGATGATTCAAAGTTTTTTCCATTCTGGTTTCTTATTGAAGCAGCTCAACAAAACCAGATTCTCACTTATTCCCAAAACTAAAACAACCCATAAACCTGAGGATTTCCGACCCATTGCCCTCTGCAATACATCTTATAAGTTGATCTCCAAAATTTTACAGAGTAGAATGAGGTCTTTCATGGAGAAAATCATATCACCTATGCATGCTGCATATGTCCCTGGCAAGCTAATTTCAGAAAATATTACTATGGTTCAAGAGATTGTCCATACCATGAAGAGAAGTAAAGCAAAAAAAGGGTTATAGCCTTAAAATTGGATATGTCCAAGGCCTTTGATAGCCTAGAATGGCCCTTTATCATAGAAGTAATGAAGAGATTTGGATTCTGTGAAAAGTGGTGTCAATATGTTCTTCAGTGCATAAGCACTACTCAGATTGAGGTTATGATTAACGGATCTCCCTGCAAACCTTACTTACCTACAAGGGGTAGTAGACAAGGTGACCCTTTGTCACCTTATCTATTCATTCTGGCAATGGAAGCTCTTTCAAGGACTAGCTCTTTCAAGCTGGCATTCTGTGAAGAAACTGGTACCTTAACAGGTGTAAAAATTGCTAGAGCAGCACCAAGAATTAACCACTTGTTATTTGCAGATGACTGCTTGCTTTTTTGTAAAGCAAATATACCTCAAACCTCAATGCTTCTCAAGGTAATTCAAGAGTTCAGTTCATCTTCAGGTCAGCAGATCAATTTCAACAAATCCTCCATTTACTTCAGCAAAAAGGTACCCTCTGACATCAGGAATACTATCTCTTCCACTCTTAATGTACCCCAAATGGAGTTAAAAGAGAAGTATTTGGGTTTACCTTTGTTCATAGGGAAAAACAAGAAAATGCCTTTCTCAAACTTGATTGACAAGATGAACAAGAATATGGATACTTGGAGGGAGAAAAATTTAACTGATGCTGGAAGAACAGTGCTGGTGAAGAATGTGCTAAACTCTATTCCTGTTCATCACATGACATCCTTTGAATTGCCTGATGATACTATTGCAGGTATGAACTCTGCTCAGTCTAGTTTCTTGAAAGGAAAGAAGAACAATAAAGGTGTTCATATGTTCCCATGGAAGAGAGCTTGTCTTCATAAACATGATGGTGGTCTTGGAATTAGGGACATGAGTCTATTTAATAGGGCTCTACTATGTAAGTCAGCCTGGAAACTATGCACAAATACTGAGGATCTTTGGGTTAAAGCTCTCAATGCAAAATATGGTTCTGTGGGTGATAGATTCAGTGTTAAAGAAAAGTCAGATTCTTCATGGAGTTGGAAAATCGTCAGTTCAGAACTCCAATTTGTTATGAGCAACAGTTTGTGGCAATTGGGTGATGGTAAAAACATTAGAACTTGGTTTGATAAATGGATACCAGATATGCTTGATCCCCCAGTTCCAAGAATAAATCCAGTTCAAGCACATCAATTCAATATTGTGAATTCTCTCTTTACTGCTGATGGAACTGCTTGGGATATCAATCTTCTAAATCTCCTCTTTAATGCTAATGATGTTGGCCAGATTTTGAAGATTGATATCCCAAGCAGTTCCATCAGCAGTAAAGAGAGAATTCACAATATTGAATTGATGTGCTTGAACTGGATTTATTCTTGGAACTGGGGGATCAAGCATATCTGGTATCCATTTATCAAACCAAGTTCTAATGTTTTTACCATCACCCAATTGCCACAAACTGTTGCTCATAACAAATTGGAGTTCTGAACTGACGATTTTCCAACTCCATGAAGAATCTGACTTTTCTTTAACACTGAATCTATCACCCACAGAACCATATTTTGCATTGAGAGCTTTAACCCAAAGATCCTCAGTATTTGTGCATAGTTTCCAGGCTGACTTACATAGTAGAGCCCTATTAAATAGACTCATGTCCCTAATTCCAAGACCACCATCATGTTTATGAAGACAAGCTCTCTTCCATGGGAACATATGAACACCTTTATTGTTCTTCTTTCCTTTCAAGAAACTAGACTGAGCAGAGTTCATACCTGCAATAGTATCATCAGGCAATTCAAAGGATGTCATGTGATGAACAGGAATAGAGTTTAGCACATTCTTCACCAGCACTGTTCTTCCAGCATCAGTTAAATTTTTCTCCCTCCAAGTATCCATATTCTTGTTCATCTTGTCAATCAAGTTTGAGAAAGGCATTTTCTTGTTTTTCCCTATGAACAAAGGTAAACCCAAATACTTCTCTTTTAACTCCATTTGGGGTACATTAAGAGTGGAAGAGATAGTATTCCTGATGTCAGAGGGTACCTTTTTGCTGAAGTAAATGGAGGATTTGTTGAAATTGATCTGCTGACCTGAAGATGAACTGAACTCTTGAATTACCTTGAGAAGCATTGAGGTTTGAGGTATATTTGCTTTACAAAAAAGCAAGCAGTCATCTGCAAATAACAAGTGGTTAATTCTTGGTGCTGCTCTAGCAATTTTTACACCTGTTAAGGTACCAGTTTCTTCACAGAATGCCAGCTTGAAAGAGCTAGTCCTTGAAAGAGCTTCCATTGCCAGAATGAATAGATAAGGTGACAAAGGGTCACCTTGTCTACTACCCCTTGTAGGTAAGTAAGGTTTGCAGGGAGATCCGTTAATCATAACCTCAATCTGAGTAGTGCTTATGCACTGAAGAACATATTGACACCACTTTTCACAGAATCCAAATCTCTTCATTACTTCTATGATAAAGGGCCATTCTAGGCTATCAAAGGCCTTGGACATATCCAATTTTAAGGCTATAACCCTTTTTTTGCTTTACTTCTCTTCATGGTATGGACAATCTCTTGAACCATAGTAATATTTTCTGAAATTAGCTTGCCAGGGACATATGCAGCATGCATAGGTGATATGATTTTCTCCATGAAAGACCTCATTCTACTCTGTAAAATTTTGGAGATCAACTTATAAGATGTATTGCAGAGGGCAATGGGTCGGAAATCCTCAGGTTTATGGGTTGTTTTAGTTTTGGGAATAAGTGAGAATCTGGTTTTGTTGAGCTGCTTCAATAAGAAACCAGAATGGAAAAAACTTTGAATCATCTTAACCACATCTTCTCTCACTGTTTTCCATTGAGTTTGATAAAAGCCTGGTGGGAATCCATCCGGGCCTGGTGAAGTGCATGCCTCCATGGATTTAACACATCAATAATTTTATGTTCATCCGGTATTTTAGTAAGCTGAATATTGTCTTCAGGAGTTATGAGACATGGAATGTGCTTGAGGAAATCTTCATTCATTGTTGGATTTGAGGTGGTGCTGATACTAAGAAAATGAGAAGTAAGAAGATTTTCCAGACTTGTTCTGTCCTTGTGCCATATACCATCTGGGCCTTGAAGAGAGTCAATTTTGTTTCTAGATTTCCTTCTATTGACTTTGATCTGAAAATACTTAGTGTTCTTGTCATAGTCTTTAAGAAAATGTTCTCCAGACTTATGTTTCATTAGCCTTGTTTCTAATTCATTCCATTTCTCAATATCTTCTTCAGTTCTTTGAATTTGATCCCTGTTACACACATTTCTGTCTTGCATTTGCAGAACATTCAGCTCCTTTTGAAGTGAATGATAGTACTCTGAATATGTCCAAACACAGTTCTATTCCAGATACCCAGGTGTCTTCTTGTATTAGACAATTTATCATTAAAGATGAAAGCAGCAGAACCAATAGCATTAGAAGACCATAACCTTTTAATCTCCTCACTTGCAAGAAGAATTACTTAGCCAGAATTCAAACAATTTCCAATTTTTTCCTCTTGGAGTTTGATCATTATATAGAGTTAACATTATGGGGACATGATCTGAACCATTTTGGTGAAGATAATGCAGGGTGGAATCTGGAAAATTTATAGACCATAGGCTGTTTATAAGGGCCCTATCTAGTCTAGACTTTAGTCTACCAGTGCCATGACAATTACTAGTCCAAGTATACAGATTGCCATTAAAACCAAGGTCTGACAGATTAGAATCCTGAATTAGTTTGGTAATATTTGAAGATGTGTTGGCTTGACTGGACTGATATACTCTCTCTTCAGGACTCAAAGTTATGTTTAGATCTCCAATTACTACCCATGGTACTCTAACACTAGTGCTAAGATCTTTAATATATTCCCATTGGGCAGCTTGCTCATTTATATAAGAAATACCATAAATACAACTTAAGAACCATTCACCTCTAGCTGGGTCGTTTTTGACTAAAGCATCAATCTTATTAGAACTCGTATGCAGTATGTCTAACTCAAATCCATCCTTCCATGAAGAATAAGACCACCAGCCGGACCATTTGATGGCACATAAATCATATTAGGTAATTGAAGAAAATTAGTGAGACTAAGAGCTCTATGGTCATTAACTTTTGTCTCTGAAAGAATATAATATCTGAAGCATGAAGAGAGTTCAGATATTTAAGGTGGTCTCTAGTGGTTTTTTTATCAAAACCTTGTACATTCCAGCACAAGACTTTCATGTTGTGCAGACAATGAAAGAGGATGGGAGTATAGTGAAAAAGGACAGGAGGGTTTATTACAATAAATGCAGACCTGACTGGCAAATAGGATGCAATGGGAAGTTGTTCAATGATTGGGTTGACTCTATAAGATTTAAGATGATGGGAACTAAATGGTTCAGACAATCTAATTATTAGGGACAAGAAAATAAAACGAGAATTAAATGCACAAAATGAAAAATTAAGGCAATTATTGTTAAACACAAAAACAAACTTTAAAAAGAATAAATGCTTAAAACAACAACATGTTATGAATGATTACAAGTTAATTAGGAAAAATTATGGATTACCTGATCTCCCCTTGCCATGCTGGCTGTTCCTCCTACTCCCATCACTTGATTGACATCCGTATTGGCTTTTGTCATTGTTGTGGGAACCGGAGCTTTCTCTGAATTGTGCAACATGTGAACAGTCTCATTTGTAGGATTTTTGGCTATCCTGGACCTTTTACCAACTCTTACAGCACCTAATGTCTTCTTCCATAACAACATCTTCTTGAGAGCTAGAGTTAGGTTCAGAGATTTTGACACCATCCTTTGGAGGTACAAAAGGAGTGTGCTTAATAACGGGCTTCCTAGGTTTGATAGTAGGGATTGCAACCAACATTGGCCTGAAGGATGGCATCTGCATATCTCCAAACTTTCGGGGCTTATCATGAAGTTCCTTCAAGAGTTCTGCATTTTTCCCACACTGTGCTTTGCTATGGGGGTGAGAACATAACATTCCTTACAGATTCGTTGCGGCTGCCTTTCATAAAAAAAATTGTACCATTTAGAATTTTTGGCAGCCGTGACCGCCATTGCACCTCTCATCATTGGCCTTGACAAGTTAATCCTGACAAGAATTTCAACCATATCCAGAATTCATGTGATCCCAATCCAGATCCTTGTAAGAAACAGTATGATCATACATACTCATAATAATCAGATTACCATCTATTAACCATGGTCTCTCTTCAAAAAAATTCTTCACTGCACTCATTTTCTTAAGAGTGAATACCATAATATTACGATCAATCTCCAGCACAGACACATGTTCTTCAGGAATGAAAGACCAGGTATTATTCAGGTGGCGCTTGACAGTTCCTTCTGTGAATCTCTTTGGGGCTACAATCTTTTCAATGAGTTGGACCTCCACTTCTTCTTCATCAGCTGCCTGATGGTTGTGCACACTAGTTTCTTCATGTTCTTGATTCAATACGGTATCTTGCAGCTTCGTGGTAATCTGAGATACCTCCTTTGTGGGAACAGATGATGTTGAACCAACCATCTCCATGGTACTTTGAGGTTTAAACAGATTAGGGTTTTGTGAAAAGAATAGGGGTTTGCACGGGGTTAAATACAAGGGATAATCTATTTTGATTGGCAGGTCAATAACAATATAAAATATCCCTGATTTTTCTACGAGAAAGATTTTATACGATATAAGAAGAATACAGATAATGTAGGCTTGAAAATAGTTGGGTTTATGACGTTTCCTTTTTTTGTAACCAAATTTTGAATTTTGAAAAACAAGAAAAAGGGGGAAAGTGAGATTTGTGGATCGGTCTTGAAACTCAGTTTCAAAGTTGAAGACGATGTTCATCTTTTGCACAATTCTGGAAAACCATAAGAGAAAGCACCTGGAACTCATCACAAATACCAGTGTAGCAACAATGACAGCAAACGCATATACCATTACGGGATGTGAGGCAAACGCCATTATAGATAGTGAGGCAAACGCCATTTTTGGAAGGTTAGGAACAACCTGCAAACGCAAAGGAAGAAATGGAAAAAACTAGTCAGACATAGAACAGATTTTATGAGAGACAATAGTTATATGACTTTTGAAAAAACTCTTTATACAAATGGAGAAAACCGATTCTTATAAATGAAGTTTAAATCTTAAAGCAATTAAAAAACTAATCAGTATGATGTATAGAAATTTAAGATGAATAAATACTAAGTTAATGCGATGACTGCTGATCTATATTATCATGATTTAATGATGAGATGACGATTGAAACAGATCAGGGTTTAGAGAATTTTTTCCAACTGAATTAACTCAGTGCATTCGCCCGATCCTCAAAGCCTCTAAACAGTTCCCTTTTTCGACTCCTCTCTGCAGGAGTACAAATACTTTCATTTTATTCTTAGTATTGTTTGGATAGTAGACCCCAAAATGGCGGTGGTGAGAAGTTTTTGTTACAAATTGCATAGATAAAAAGAAGATTTGATTGAGATATATGGTAATGGTGACGAGAGAAAGAAAAACAAGATTGTTAAACTACAACGGGACAAGAACGCAAATGATGTCGAATAGTTTTTAAAAAAAAAAACAACAAAAATCAAATTACATAGCTCTCGTCGTTGTTTTTATCCAACAACGAAGGGGTAATATGGTACAAGTTAGTTAATCGCTTCGGCTAGCGAGCCGACAACGATATTTGTTTTTCTTGGATCAATCTTTGCTCTCTCTAACAAAAATCTACTTGTAAACGCACATAGATTCGTCGGACGAGCTTTTCAATCCGGGAGTGTTTTTTTTTTGTTCTATTCAAATTGTTCTGGGCATGATCATTTTGGGTGTAATAGACAACTCTCTGATCAATTACTTTTGTTAATAGCGAAAAGATAAAAATAATAGTAAAAATAAATAATTTACTTTGTTTAAGGGAAATGTGATAAGAGGCATAGTAATACCAGATGTGCTCTCATATGTATCATTTTATATGGTTAATGAAAGTTTTACCTTCAAAAAAAAAAGCAAAGTAATACAGTGGAGATAAAGTATTAGAGTAAAAGGATTCTCAGTTGCATTTTTTACAGAAAGGATAATGATTGTAATACTACAAGTATTGCAACAACACGAAAAGGGTGTAACATGAGTTCATGAGCTCATGCACATTGACATGCGGTGGTCATCCCACTTTTATTACAACTCCTATCTCAAGAACCCACCATTACAAACTCATTACATAGTCAAAAATTTCAAGAAAAATCCATTTTAGAAAACTATTATATGCCTTTATGGACACCGTATCTACCGAATTTGGTTTTATTCTTCATTTTTTTAAGGCTAAAAAACAAAATATGCACTTATGGGACATTCGTATTCACCGATTATGGTTTTTATTTTACAAAGAACATTTACCAGAACCGGTGGATACGCTGGTCCAATAAGTGTCGATTATGGGCAAAATAAATCCAGAAATTCTAGATAAAAAACAAAAACAAGGATCGACATATATCTCAATATGTTTGTTGATTCTAATCGATGTTCTTCATTATTGAAAATAAAAACAAGAATCGGCATATATCTCGCAACGTATGTGTCAATTTTAAGAACTATACACGGAAAAAAATTAAAAAAAATTTGTTCCAATAATTTGTGGTTAGATTTTTGTTTACTTCCAATAATTTATTTTTGAGAAAAATGAATAGGTTCAAAATTTGGATGGGTCAATGGGAAGCATGCTTGTCTCGACCTCACGGGGGTCTCTCCATTAGTTGGCAGGGGGCATGGGACCTTTACAGTCGGACAAGCAGCATTAAGGGCAGCCTCAGGTAAGATAGCCAAACATGAGAAAGCATGCCATGATAATGGCCATGCCTTTATTCCATTCGCTTTTGATACTTTTGGTTTCTTAGCTCCAGAGGCGGTTGGACTCCTCAAGAGAGTGCAAAAAGTCATGCATAGCAATGTCATGACCCCAGGTTCAAGAGAATTTATTTTTAAGAGAATAGGATTTGCCATTCAGAAAGGGCTTGCGGCGCAACTTGTTGCTCGCTTGCCTGCTACTTCAATGTAATATTAACTTATCAGACAGACAAACAAGCTATCAACACTGTTCATATTTTCATTAAGAAAAAAAAAAATTCATACAAAGATTCTAAGTTCAAAATTGTAGATTTTGTATTGGAGATAATAAAAATATAATTTTAAATAGTCAGGCCAACTTAGTAACTTTTAACTATTTAGACATCTCACATCTCTTTTTTTTTTTGAAAAGTAGACCAGGTGTTGTATTATTAAGTGCAAAAGTTGTTTGTTACAACACGTTTGATAGGCCTTGCCATTCTGTCATCAAACAAGATCTCAGTTAGAAACGAGGGGTTAACCAAGTCCCATAGAATGGACGACATAAGAAGAGGATTTTGCTGATGACGAGTAATAGCTTCATTTGCAAGCGCATCTGCTGCTCTGTTGGCTTCTCTATATGCATGTGAGATATGTAAGTACGGTATCTGTTGTAGCAGGTAGATTTTCTCATGAAGTAATCCTCAAAAATACCAAGGAGCCGAGGATGGTCCTTTACGAAGTATCAGCAAGAGGGCCAAGGAGTCCATCTCAATCCAAATGTACTGCCAATTGTGACGTAATGTCATTCAAGCTGCAATAAGTAAGCCCCAGGTTTCAGCAACCAGAGAAGTTGTACACCCCAACGAAGAAGCCATCACCTGAATTAAGGTACCACGAAAATCCCTTGCAATAATTCCAGCTCTAGCATTACCCGGATTCCCTATAGAAGCACCATCCATGTTGAGCTTGATGTAAGGATGTGTAGGAGAAGTCAAGTGTACCCAAATGTCTTTAACCTTTTTAGCAGTAGCAGAAAAGTTGGCTTGTGGAGGAGAATCAGACAGGTATGGAGCAATGTGAGTAATAACCCACTGAAATTCCTTCCACATGACTATAATCAGTTGGTATAGCTGAGAAGGCATTGTAGATTGCATGTTGTAGATTGATGCATTGCGAGAAAGTGTGTAGAGCAGAAGACTGAGAAGATGATCTGGGAGATGTAGTTGAAGTAGTCCCAGAACTGTTATCGGTCTCGTGATGGGAGAAGTAGTTGAAGGTCTATAGATGGACATAAGATGTGTCCATATGAGCAACCAAACTTGAGAAGCAAACCCACAAAGAAACAACAGGTGATTAGTGGTTTCACGAAATACCCCACGGTGGTAGCAAAGACCATTAGGAGTGATATTTCGTGAGTGGAGGAGATCAAAGGTTGGTAACCCCTCCTTCATAGCATTCCAGAGGAAAAGCCTGATCTTTTGTGGGCATTGAAGTTTCCAAATACGTCTGGTACTCGATTGTTGTTGAGCTGTGGTTGAAACTCTTAATTGAATGAGTTTATTATAACCAGATTTAACCGAGTATTGACCAGAACCTGTGAGAGGCCAAATAACCCTATCCGGTCTTGGCTGTTGAGGCATATGAAGCCCTAGTATCTGATCTGCCTGATGTGGAGGAAACAAAAGATGAACCCTCTCACAGTCCCAAGTGTGGGAATCTGGTAGAATCAATGAAGCAACATTGTTTGGTGGGGAAGAAAAAATACAAGGCTTGGATGAGACTAAAATGTATAAGCCCAAAATAGTTTTAGTAGCCAGGGAAGAGTAAGTAGAGGTTTATCATATATAGCCTAATAATATTAGTGTAACATTGTAAATGAATATGTTTCTTTAGACATTTTCTTTCTCGCAGTTTTTGCAATGATATAAAGAGATCAATAATTTTGATTCAAAAACAATACATTCCATTTCATAAAGATTGGTAAACATTTTTCTTGGATATTAAAAACACACCTCTATAAAGCAAAATATTTGTTGGTGAATGCATTAAATATTTATTTTATAAATCGCATACGACTTTTGCACAGATTAAGAAACGTGTAATGATGAATGCATCTTTAATAATGTTTTACCTTGATTACCAAAGGGAATGCATCTTAATCACTGAGTTCCTGGTACTTACGCCAATACCAAACCACGTTTTTCTTCCGTGAAAGTGCAAATGGGGTCATTTTTCTTCTCGTCTTATCTACTGTGACTCATGCTCTACATTACACTTGACTCGGATCCACGGCTATTCTTAGATAACATGCCAGCTTCTATTCAAACAATTTTAGTCATGGATACGGCACCTTTGGGGATAAATGGATCGATAAGGAACTGGTGGATTGTCTTTGAGTAATCAATTGCAAGCCAACTTCGTTGCACCCTGGCCCTCGACAACGACTCGACTACGTTGCACCTACCTTAGTAATTTCATTACTTGGTTCCCATTAACATTGCTCCCGATAACGACTTAGGCTAGTTCCAATGGAGCGCACAAAACACAAATTATAAGTGTTTTTGTGGGCTTTGGAACTAGCAAACAAGGATTTTGATGCAAAAAGAATTAGTATCGTCGATGGAAATACCATCGATTTTTTTCTATTTCTCCTACTTTTTAGTTTAAATAATTTTTTTAATTTAAAATTGAACCCCACAAATAATATATAAAAGACCCACCAAACATTAAAATATATTATTTCACCCAGATATTTGCTAGTTTTCCATAGTCCAATTTTGGATTTGCTAGGCCACGTGAGATTGCAAAACACACTTTTTGGATGCCCCCATAGGAACCGACCTTACTATGGGTGTTGGTATTATTCACAAAATGTCTATCAATGGAGATGTCAGATAGAGAACCCCTACTAAGTCTTACGGTTAGTTCAAGATTCGCCTAATGAAACAGTGCAGAGTTCACTTTTTCAACACTGAACCAAATCACACAATTATCTTGATTCCACTTTCAATTCTAGTTTTTTCTGGAAACAGAAGTAGAAATCAAAGGAAAAGACAACATTTTCTGACACTGGAATCCAGTTTTATCCCCCCGTAAGACTTAGCCTAACACAACACGCTAACCTTTTCGTTGACGTAGCTTTCTAAATTTGTACATGTCACATACATTGATGGAAAATACTCTTCGAAAACGAGTTTCTTTAATAACGTCGGTTTTTTTTTCTTTGGAAAACAGCCCAATGAATTGGACACATGCGACATTCATGCATAGATTATAAAATCACATACGGTATTGACAAAAAAAATCACGAAACGGTTAGCTATAGGTTTGCCCATTTTTAGTAAAGGAAACACTGAAACGATTTACGTATAATTCATTCATTTCCATCGTATTGCGATAGGGAAATGACTATTTATAGGTAAGAAATGACTGGTGATTCTGTTTTAGATGCTTAATTGCAATCTAAAATTATCTTTTGTTTATCTTCTTCACCCATTAAGTGTGATGGTGAAACATGCCCCGGACAGACAATGACTTGCCCGCATTGACCCCTGTAAGTAATCACAATTGGCTGCCTTTCGGATAACAACCGATTGAAACAGACATTTGCAGCATTTATGCATGGATGAAAAGCGGTGCGGCTAGTATGAGACCCGTATGCATACTTTGAGTATGAGACCCCATCTACAATGCTGACACCTAGACGAAATAAATATTTATAGTTTTAAAAACAGTTAGGAAGTTAATTAAATTTTTTGTGAAATACTTGCCCTTTTGAAACGGATTTTAGTTAGGAAATTAAATTGAGATTTTTTAGGGATCTTTTATAAAAGGAATGTGGGTATTTGAATTACTCAAAAATTAGGAAGAGAATATGTAAAATCTTTCAGAATCAAACTAACAAGATACGAAAGTGAGGTTGCTGCCATTGTCGAACGTGGGGTAATACTTCTAACTTAATTATCTGCAACATCAACTGTAGTGATGAACATGGGCCTTCGAAGACATCTGCCTGTTTTGAAGGAGCAACTGACGACGTTACAGATAGAAAGGACAATAATCCATCTTGGGATCATGACGTGAGTTACATTTCTGTTTCATCCATTAAAGGTTGCTAAACAATCTTTGCTTATGATGCACATTTTGACACTTTTGAGAACTTATCATGTTGCTCGGTCTGGGCCTTGATAGCTTCCAGGCAGTTATTAAGAAGATTAGTATAAGATAGCCTCTTTAAATAATTTATTTTCTCTCTAAATAGCTTGGATATTGGGAAATCTAAAAGTAACAAGATACGAAAGGGAGGGAGGTTAACAAAACATAAGAACACGTCGGTGATTTTTTTTCCCCGGACATATATTACGTGAGATATTAAAGGATATTATTAAGATTTTTTTTTATATTTCCTTTTAATTTTTCAAAAAATAAAAACAACCTCACATTTATTAAAAAAATCCTAAAGATCTAATTTCAGTTCAAAAGGTTAAGAGTGTCATATTTAAAGTGAGAGAAACAAATTAAATGCAAACCCTACTAAAAAGATACATGATTTTTATTTTGCCTAGGTGTCAACATTATAAGTGGGGTCTCATACTCAAAGTATGCATACGGGTCTCATACTAAAAAAATTGGATGAAAATCTCGTAAAATATTTGTGGAATTGTCGGCGACAGGTTTCCCCTATTTTAGTCAAAGGAAACGTTGATTGAATTGCATTCAATTGAGTTGTTATATCATGTTTCTAATTTTACCATTTTAGTTGATTATTGTTATGAAATTTTAGTATAAGTATTTATAATTTATAGTCATGTTTATACTCGTTAGATAGGTGTTTTAAAATGTTTTCCAACGATATAAAGTTTACAAAGATACGTGTCATATTTTAAGAGATACGTCGTTTCTAAATTTTACTAGTAGTATTATGTTATCTACAAAGGGTATATTTGGTAAAAAAAAATCTCTCTTCCTTCCTTTAAGAGTTGTGCAAACTTCAATTAGCTCAATTAATCTGGGACGGAAGAAGTATTAAAGGAGGTAGCTTTGTTGGGTTCTGCTTTATAAAACAGTGGTTTTTATCCTACTCACTTCCGGTGAGCTTTAATTCAATTTAAATTTGTGGTTAAAAAAATATTATATTAAGGCGGCATCCAACTAGACCATAATGATAAAAATTATTGTATTTGTTACTTTAACGGTCTATATTTCCCATTTGGCTAAACGCAGGGACCAAAGACATAAAGGCTTTACCAAATGAATCTGCAATCTTGTGTTGGATTGGGACGGATGATGAAATTAGTACCCCTAATAATACTTTTGATCTCAGCCCTATCACATTCATGTGTCAACGGATCATGTCTCGTAATTTCACAGTCGATATGATTTTGTCGGCATATGTTCTCTTTTTGTTAGTGTATGTTCAAGCCAAGTAGGCCAATCCTACCTCTTCTCCAAGTCTTTCCATATGTATATTGATAGTCTGTACTCTTGTTATCCAAGACATTCCATATGTAATTAATCTTCAGCTCCAAGAATAGTTGAAGTTAGGAAACAAATCTTTGTAATTAAGGTATACAATCCTTGTAACAATCTTATAAATATATTGGTTCTCACACACCAGAATTGAGTGGAGAGTTTTATCAATCATATAGAATTCCATATGGAATTCAGATTGCTTAAGGAAGGGTTCTATCACTTTACAAATTCTCGTGACTTCCATGATTCTCTTTGCTGTAGGACGTCGACAACTAGTTCGTTTAGTTTAGTTTCCAGTTTTGTTAATGATAATAAGTCC
>JAJJMA010102914.1:3257-42892 GCA_023529015.1 Papaver nudicaule | reverse complement strand
ACCATAGACTAATTAGTAGCCGTGGACACCCACATGGAGTAGTAAACTGCGAGATATCCAACTAAAGCCAATTGCAACGGATCATTACAGTCTTACAGATATATGGACACCTCAGCCAGAGGTACTTTAAAAACCTCCCGACAGCTGCCAGCGATTCTGCGACTACTGTATAAATGTGGGGAAGCGTCACTATATACAGCAACTAAATGCACATATTAATGCATCGCGAGACTTACGAATGGCAAAAAAGGGTGACGAATATTAGCATCATGAATTCATTAACATTTTTACGGTTTAAATAGCTGATCATTCTCAGGCCTGAAACAGTTCACCAATTCACGAGTTCACCGCTTGGGTCTCCTGATAAATCAAGTAGTCAGCACATCCACGTTTGCCCTCTTCCTTTATCCATGAAAGGTGATTCAGGGGCTTCGAAAAAAAATTGAAGCCCTCACTTTTTACTTCAAATGTCCAGGCGTTTTTATAGGGGGCTGTCAAAAATCGTGAAATGACTAAGTTATCTTTATACTAATTTATACTAATTCTTACCCAAATTTACCCCCACCCTAATTACAAACATAAATACTTATATCCCACACAAAAAAAATCAAAACCTAACAATCAAAACATCAAAATTTCTCCCCTCTCTTCTCCTCTCTTACCTCTCTTTTCTTCCCCATTTCCTCTCCACATTTCTCATTTTCGAGTTTTTGATCATGGATGGAACCAAAACTGATGCAACAATGGAGCAGCAAAGGTAAGCATCCAAACCCACTCTTTTGTTATTGATTTTGGTGCTAAAACTAGGTAAGATTCACTCCATGAAAATCAAAAAACGAGTTTCAGAACTACTTACGGCTGGCTATTAGAGCCATAAGTCCTACTTACGTCTCGCATCTGAAGAACAGCTAGCCGTAAGTAGTTTGTTAGGTAAGCCATTAAAGCTTCAGATCCAAGCCGTAAGTTCAGTTTACTAGCCGTAAGTTAGTTACGTCTCATTTCGATACTTTAGTTACTAGCCGTAGGTTTCTGTAAATCAAAATTTTTTTGTCGCAAGGTTACAGGCCGTAAGTACAAACTTATCAGCCGTAAGTTTAGTTACGGCTGCATATCTATTTGGCTTAGTAGCCGTAAGTTAAACTGACAACCAATTTTCTCACATTTCTCTGCCATATTTTGCGTTTCAGAGAACCAGACTCAAGTGTCGTGGTTGCACCAACTGAAATAATGGCTCACCGAACTGTTGCTGGTTCAAAGTTTACACATAAGGAAGATGCTTGTCTTTGCGCAAACTATATCATTCACTATCCGACGAAAGAGCAATTTAAGGCTTTCAAGGGAAACTTGGAGTGGGGCTTGCCTCCTGAAACCTGGTGGGACATTACACAGGATTTTTGGACAGAAACCAAAAATCCGATGACGCGCAAAAGGGTTGTGCTGATGCTGCGATGGTCTAAAATTCAAAGACGGGTTCGTGAATTCATGAAACTAGTGGCATTCATCAACCGATGTTGCCGTTTTGAGGGTGAAACCGATGAAGACATTGTCAAGAGGGCTCTAAGGGAATGGACTCGATGGCACAAAAAGGAGTTCAAATATGAAGCTCATTATAGGCAATGTAGGAAGTTTTTTGTGAAACTTAACGGTAGCAATGGTGACTTGATATAAGTAAGTCGTGATGGTGGTAAAAATCAATATGTAAGGCATCTATGTGGTAAAAAATAATATGTAAGGCATCTATGTATGTTGAAAATTAGTATTTTTTTTATAGTTACAGGAGTACTTACGGCTACTGAAATTACCCTGGTACCAGCCGTAAGTAAAGTTACGACTACACTTTCCCAGACGTAAGTCAAGTTACGGCTACTGAAATCATCTGGGTTTAAGCCGTAAGTAAGTGAAATTTCATAAAACATAACTCCAAAAAGTGAAGTGTTTGCCAAAATAATCCAAAATACATTCATCATGTTTCAACAAAAAAAAACAACAAAAAACACGTATCACTAATAAAAAAACATGTATCACCAACATCTTCAATCTTCTTTTTCCTCTTCATCCAAATCTCTCAACGGTTCTTGTGGTTGTTGGGCTCTTTGCGACGCTTTTATTGCATCCCAAGTGTTCATTTCTGTCTCGTATTGTCCACACCATTCCCTAGCTATCTCTTTGTTCAACGTTGTAGGGGACAACGGTGGTAATGGGCAACCATCTTCTAACTTAAGCCCTATGAAATGACATCCTCCAATTTGTGCAATCACAAGACGGCGAAGCTTGCCAAGATCTCCATGTTCTTGACTATACCTCGCATAGCGGGGAGTGTACGTGTTATTACCACCACGGGAGAAGTAGTGAACAACGCATTTGAATTCATCGGCAATCAAGTGCCCGCATTCCGGAAATGCCATCCAATTTCCCCTTGACATAAGATCACCTTCCCCGATGAGTCTCCTATTCATTGCCTCTAGTCTATCATTGTCGTCCCCGGGACCCGACAACAAATAGTAGTAAACATCCGGATCTCTATTTAATCTTGCATACAACAACATCCTAACATAGGTGGGTTGGTTCACCGCGGGAAAGGGTCCTAGTTGTTCCGATGTAACATGGTAGCCACAATTTCCATCGCCCTCTACATCTTCCATGGAGATTATGTAGTCATGAATTATAGATGGAAGTTGCTTCATCCACTCATAATAAATCATGTGGTAAGGCCTATGAATGTTTCCATGTTCATCCAAAGGGGTTTTAAAGTTACCACAAGGTTCGCGACGTACCTCCTTCCCATGCTTAAAAACCCTCCTATTGTCAAGCTCTTCAACAACCACATCCGGGGTGCTCCTCTTCTTCACTACCGGGGTGCTTCTCCTCTTAAAAACTTTGATTGGTAGCCTTACTATTGTTTGTTCGGGGGATGTTGCCACACCCTTGCCTTTGCCCATCACATCTTTATCCTTCACATTCCCTTTTGTTGGAGTGGCAACCGTTGGAATCTCCTTCACATTGGGTTGACGACTTGTTGAAGCTTTTCCCGTTGGAGGTCATTTACGTTTGTTTTTGTTGACAAATGCTTGAAGGGTGCATTCCATGTCGTCTAAACCTTTTACCTCCTCCAAGTTCTTCATCATCTCGAAGTCTTCACTCTCTCGTTGCTTCATCAACTCAAAGCCCGAGGGGTCTCTTGTCTTTGACGCAATATTTCTCTCTCTTGCATTCGCCCGAGCAACTCTCTTTGTAACCTTGGTGTTAGGCCTACCCCTACCATCCTTCTTTTTATCCGGTTCAAAAAGATCACATCTAGTGTGTGCTTGAGCCCATTTTCGATACCGTGCGCACCAAGATTGCCTTTGTCCCACATTCATGTTCTTCCAATACTCCCTCGTTGCTTCATATTCATATGTCTCATTAAACTCTCCCCCAAAATCGTCGTCGAAGACTTGTCCTTGGAATGAAAGTTGCCTCCAAAATGGATCGATCTCGCCAATTGGGACCACACCATCCGTGAAAGTCGCAAATCTATGGCAACATGGGAGTCCCATGGATGACATGTTGGGACAAATACACACATTGGGGTCGAATTCACCATTACGATATTTCTCTCGTTCCTTCATGACTTCCTCAATAGCCCAATGGGACACAAAATGGGTGATTCCTTCGAGACAAGGTTCGTTAAGGTACTTGGTGTGCATATTCATTCGATTATGTTCAAAAGCTCCCTTAATCGTATCTAAAAGATGTTTAAAATACCTTTTCATGGCATTGTAAACCTTAACAAATCCACCATCACCATTTAAAAGATTTTTTTTGAACCGGCCGTGACAGGACTCCACGGAACTTGTTGCTTGGTTCTTGTAGTGCTTGCGTTGATTGGTGAAAGCCGCGACAAACCGATGCCTATGAGGGACAAACCATTCCTCCTCCAAGTACCTTTTAACTTCGGGAATACGACTCCAATAGCTCAACATCTCACTTGCCTTCTCTTCATATTCCTTGATTGTGAGTGCCCAAACTATATCATCCCATTGTACCAAGAGTTTTGCCCATTCATCTTTGTTGAACTCTTCCAATTTTTTCAACTCCTCTAACCTTTCTTTCATTTTCGCTTCCGGTAGTTTCTTAGCTTTGATGTACTCTTCTTTCATTGTTGGTGCGATAAGAGGCTTGCACTTTACTTGTACGCTATTCCATGCGTGAAAAGTGCAAAGCATGTTGTGAGCATCCAGAAAAACACTATTGATCGCATTCATTAAGGCTTGCTCTTTGTCGGTAATGATGACACCCGGATAATGATCTACATGGTATATATACTTCAATTGTTGCAATGCCCAAACATAGCTTTCCTCGGTCTCGTCCATCATATAACAAAAGCCGATGGTAAAAGGTTGCTTTGTAGAAGTTTGACCAACTAAATGCAAAAGAGGTAGACGATACTTATTGGTTTTATAAATACAATCTAACAATAGAACTTGGTGATTGCACCGCGCCAATTTTATGAATTCCGGATGAGCAACAAACATGTGGGTAACTTTGTGGTCCGCGTCCTCCTCGAAGTAACAAGTGAATTTGTCTTTCAAAGCTTCAAAAAGTTTTGTTGAAGATCGGACCTACCTTGCCATTTGATTCTCTTTGCTTTAGAGGTGGCGTTGTAAATTGTTCTCAAATTCGAACAATTTTCCGGGTTTACATGTTGGAGGTTGCCAAGAATATCACGAGGAGCTACATTTCTTTCGTACATCCCTTCCACCAAAATTCTTTCATCGAGAGTTAACCTTGTAGCTAAATCATGTCTATAAAAACTCTCGGGAGGATCGTGGTTGTGACAACCGCTTATCACCGTCTTCAAAAACCATCTCCCATTTTGCTTGTTTAGAGCAAATTGGAGTCTAAAAGGGCAATTCGTTTTCTTTGTAAAGGTTTTTGGGGTCTTCCTATTAATCTTCAAAAGCTTCCGCACGGTGCCTTTCTTTGCATGGCTCTTATACACTCCACTACACTCGCACACTACTTGAAAACGGTTATAGGTCACATTACTTCCTTTGACTATCATGCACATCTTCTTTTTAGCATGTACAATAGCCCATTTGACGGCTTCTTCCTTGTCCGGCCATGTCTACATTAAACCCAATAATTAGATATCTAAACGTTTTAAATAATATTTAAAAAACACGCATTCATATACATAAGATGGTGCGCTTACAATTGTTCGGACATAAGGTGCATAGTGAGCGGTAGTGTCATGCCAAACACGAGTAGCCGGTGGTTGATTATTGATGGGAACAATTAGTGGCACAACCTACACAACATAAAAAAAAAAAAAGTGTTAAATTAGTCACCATTGCAAATTTACGTCTGAGAACATAGGTCGTAAGTCCAGTTACGTCTATCATCGATACTTTCCAAACAAGCCGTAAGTAAAACTCAAATTGCTTCCGAGAGACAGGAGTCAGACAGGAATAGTTACGGCTCATAATATTTTCTGATATGTAGCCGTAACCAAACTTACGGCCACTAATGTCAAAATATTTAAGACGTAAGTACGGCTCAAAAAATTGGTACTCGCAAGCTTATGGGACGTAAGTAAAACATTGAAGCCGTATGTATGGGCATTGAATATTCCCATGCACAGACTTACGGCTGGTAACATCGCATCGGACATAGCCGTAACTTGATGTACGGCCAGAAAAATCCCCAAATTCTAGACTTACGGCGCGGATCTGAAGAACATTCAGACGTAAGTCTGAGTTACGGCTGATAATACAAGCCGTAAGTTCCTTCTGGAACTCACAAAAATCACATTTTTTACGTGATTTCAACTGTCTTGAGAGGAATAAAGCATACCTGGTTGTTTTCTTGAGGTTCTTCTACATTGGGTACATTCAGGTTTGGGTAATCTTCAGGATCGACCTCGTATTTCTCGAGAAAGTCTTCACTTGTGCATACAAACTTTTTACCATCAAAGAAATTGTATAATCCTTCATTTCCTTCGATGTGTCTTTCAATGAAGATGTCGTCAATGGAAGGAGATACATCTACCTCCATTTGGGTGCTTGATTCACTCATTTTGGTTGAGTGAATCAAGTTTGAGTTTTTAGAAAAAAAGTTGGGTTTTTTTTTTCTCTCTTCTTCTTCTTCTTCACTTGATTTTCAGTTTTTTAAGTTTTTTTTCCTAAGTTTTTCTTTTAAGTAAGTTTGTTAATCATGTTTTGGTTAATCATTGATTATCAATTTGGTTTACTTAAGTTAATTTACGTCTTAATTTACTTGAACAGTTACGGCCATCAATCAGTGTTTTTTAACAGCCGTAACTGTACTTACGGCTATGGTAACTGTACTTACGGCTAGGGAATAAAGTAATGCACAATTAACCAGAAAAATATCCAACACCAAGATCAGTGTTTTCAAAGTCATACAAACCAACATCACCATTGAAAAATATCCAAATAAAAAGCATCCATAACAGTACTACTAACATCAACCATAAAAAGAGGGAAAAAAAAAAAACAACACCTTTAGAATTCACACAAAATAAGCTGAAACACAAATTGTTCAAATTCCGGCCCTCGCTCTCTCCTCTGGGGTAAGACGACGAGCAGGAACCACAAATAGATAGCAATCACCCCAAGCAACCGCCCAACCACCAGGAGTACTTTTTACTGCCCCATTTGTAAACATGTTCCTCCTTAGATGGCGTGGGACATGAACACATAATTTACATTCAAACCGCCATTCATCTTCTACCTCACCTACTCTTCTTCGTCCTAGATTACGAGGTGCTCTATTTGCAAAGTGATAATCACACACATTCATCCATTCAGGAAAATCTGCTCTATCGATAATGGGTGGTGTTTCCTCATCAGGTGTTTCTTCTCTAATTACAGGTTGTGTAATTACAGAACTTGGTTCAGCGGTCCTGATGCAAAAAAAAATAAAATAATAATAATGACTTACGGCTGGTAAGTCTGCGACACAAAAGTTTTATGAAATAATCAACACTTACGGCTGATAACTTTGGAGACGTAACTATGTTAAATCTACGGCTACATGTTCTACAGATCGCAGCCGTAACTATGACTTACGGCTACAAACGTGGAGTTACAGGTAGCCGTAAGTAACCCTGGTTCGATTTTTTTTTGATGTTTTTAGCTGAATCTAAGCTAAACAACTAAAAAAGGAAGTGGGTTTCGATTGTTACCTTTCGATATCCCTCGCGCCACCATTCTCAGCTGAATCCATCGAAGTTTCGAAAAAATCTAGGTTTTTTTAGGGTTTGAAGGAGGAAACGAGAAAGGAAGAAGAAGGAGAAGAAAGAGAAGAAAGAGAATTGGAAAAAAAAAAATTAAGTTTTTTGTTTTTAGTTTAGGTTAAATTAGATTAGGTTAATTTTTTGGTAGATTAGGTTAATTTTTTGTATTAAAAGGGTAGTTTTGGTATTTTAAAAAAAATACATAGGGGGAGAGCAAAATTACTTCGGGAAACTTGTGATCCGAGGGATTCAATTTTTTTCGAAGCCCCTGAATCACCTTTCTTATCCATATACTAAATTGTACATGAAGGAATCCAAAGGAATATGTGCCTCTCTTCTCTAGTCCACTGTGGATTTCTTAGCGGTGAAGAGAACCCGTTATAGTTCACTTGCTTTTTGCGGAGGACCTCAAACTTTGCAAATCACGGACTTGTTTTGGGTCCCTCTAGCTCTAGCATAACAAGCCTAAATAGTACCACAAAAGAAAAGGGTCCACTCAGCAATGATGTGGATTTCCATGATGATAGTATAAATCTAGTCATAAAAACAAGCTAAAATTCAGAAGGTTCCAAAATCATATAGAAGGATAAACTTGGAAGAACTTGACCTTGGCTGAACAAGACCCCATCCCGTCTGTGAACTTCTGGTCTTTCTTTACACCATGTAAATAATAAGAGGTAAATTCACGAGTTCAACTGTAGAAAAGCATGAAACTTAAGCAAAAAAGAAATGATCACTGACTCTGAGCATGGCAACAGGAACCCACAAGTCCATGTTTCCAAAGTGGAGCCAACCCAAGAAAATCCACTAGACCAATAGTGAGAAGCCATTTCATCTGCTTATGATATGATGGCATCAGAGGCTCCATACCTATTGGGAGCTGGGATGCAGGAGTATTGGATAATGAATGAGCCTTAAATATCCCAATGAAATATCCTCACGGAAATATCCTAAACATTACACAGAGAAGGAAAGAAGATTTAAAAAGTGTCAGACGGAATCCAAATAACTGAATCCTATTGGTTGATAGATGATGACATGGTACCTTTATCCTCTGCGGGAACAATCCAAACAATCAGTAGTGTAATATTTTGTCAATATGTTCTCCTTAACAGATATAATACTATGTTTCCAAAACACTATAAAAAAGGATCATTCCTCACATATGCTTCAACAGTTAACCACTACTTTCCCTCCTTCACTCACTCTAGCATTTAGCTTATCCCGACTCCTGGGATTCAAATTATAACATTTCTATCAAGTCAACCGAAGTAATCTCAGCAATGGCAACTTCTCTACTTCCATCAGCCGTCTCCATCCACAAAGAGGTCTGTCTGTTGAACTATAATAATAACAGTAACAATTACGATTGTGCAGTTTGATAATAATAACAACTTACAAAAGCCATCACAATAGATGTTTGTCGTGATCAATTTCACACACTAAAAAAACGTAGTTTCGTGACATTGTTTCCTACACTTGTCTAGTTTAATTTTTCTTAAATAGAGACGATTTGAAACTTACAATGGGTTTTGTTCTAAACAGGGAAAGTCACTTGTGTCACTCAAGGAAACAAGTTTCATGGGCATTTCTGTTTCTGAACATCTGAGTGCTGAGTTCAGTCCGACCATCCTAAGGAGCAAGGTATACTATCGCTTCAAATACATTTGAACTGATCACTGTACTAAGGAAATGACGAACAAATTGTAACATGTAAAAGAAGACTGAAACTTAAAAGTGAAATGAAGTAGTCAAAAGAGATTTTTAACCTCAAATGTCTTGTACTCTGCTTGCAAGAGAATCCCGGTTATAGATAGGAGACGAAACATTTGATCCTCATACACATTATCGAATTCATTTCATATTTTTGACATTAACCTGCAGAGAGAATTTCACCAAAGGACCGGAAGCATTAGAGCACAGACAGCAGTTATAACTCCAACTATTAAAAGTGCCTCACAAGAAAAGAAGAAAACACTAAGAAAGGGATGTGTGGTAATTACTGGAGCCTCATCAGGACTTGGCCTTGCAACAGCAAAGGCTCTGGCAGAAACGGGAAAATGGCACGTAATAATGGCCTGCAGGGATTTCCTCAAGGCTGAGAGAGCAGCTAAATCAGCAGGAATGTCCAAGGAGAACTACACCATTATGCACCTCGACCTATCTTCCCTTGATAGTGTCAGGCAGTTCGTGGACAGCTTCAGGCAGTCAGGTAGACCACTTGATGTGCTAGTAAATAATGCAGCTGTCTACCAGCCCACTGCAAGACAACCAGCTTTCACAGCTGAAGGGTTCGAGCTAAGTGTCGGAACTAACCACCTAGGACATTTCCTTCTATCCCGGTTGCTACTAGACGACCTAAATAAGTCTGATTACCCATCTAAGCGCCTCATCATTGTCGGCTCCATAACAGGTATTGTTTTTCCCACAATCCATCAATGATGAAAATGTGAGAAACTGAATATAATAGCATGTCGAGTTAGTAAACAATGTGATTTTAAACTTGGTGGATTTCCAGGTAACACAAATACATTGGCTGGTAATGTACCTCCGAAGGCCAACCTAGGTGATCTTCGTGGATTTGCAGGGGGGCTGAACGGGTTGAACAGTTCAACCATGATTGACGGAGGAAACTTTGATGGTGCCAAGGCCTACAAGGATAGCAAAATCTGCAACATGCTCACCATGCAAGAGTTCCACAGACGTTACCATGAAGAGACCGGAATTACATTTGCTTCGCTTTACCCTGGTTGCATTGCTACAACTGGCTTGTTCAGGGAGCATATTCCTTTGTTCAGAGCTCTTTTCCCTCCGTTCCAGAAGTACATTACCAAGGGCTTTGTCTCAGAAGAAGAATCTGGTAAAAGACTTGCGCAGGTAAGAAAATGACCATCAAAGATGATGCAACAGAAACCGCAATATTATAATTACTCAAATAATAATTCTACTTCATCTTGCTTCAGGTGGTAAGTGATCCAAGCCTAACCAAATCAGGTGTTTACTGGAGCTGGAATAAGGATTCAGCTTCTTTCGAGAACCAGCTATCAAAAGAGGCCAGTAATGTCGACAAGGCACGAAAGGTGTGGGAGATTAGTGAAAAGCTTGTTGGATTGGCGTGAAGACCAGCTTAGGGCATATAACCACAAGGTCATAAGACAAGATAGAGATCCACCATTAGGGAGGAAAAACTTGCAGAACATCCTGGAGTCCTAATTAGAGTATTCTAATCATGCATGTTAACTAGTATAGTTAAGTAATACTGAGTTCCTCTTGTAAAATTAAAAGTTTGCGCCAAAAGAGCAATAAAGTAGCTATTTAATCTCATTATCTCAGCTAAAATGGAGCATCACTGCAGTTTAAAACCTTATATTATACAAGTTTTGCAAGTTGCAAGACCATTAACCGAAGGTGAAAATGTGATTTTGGGACCAGTACATCAAAATCAGCCCCTAATTATTCTGTTAAATTTTCGCACATAAATGCCCACAAGGTCAGAAGAGAAGATAGAGATCAACCATAAGGCCAACTTTAGGATGAATCCTTTAGTACATACCAGATCTGAGATAATCTACTCACATCAGTTTCCATGTATAGTGGCCTAGGAATCTGATTCAGATATAGCTACTTTAGCATAACCCAATAGCCTATAGTGACAATCACACTGGAAAGTTCAAAAATTATGCAAGTGCAAGGGTTTATAATCCAATCATCAATAAAAGAATTCTTTTAATTTACTTCACATATAAATGCACTCAACCCCAACCAGGTGAATTTGAACACGTTTTTAAAGCATAACTACAAGGTCAAGATCGACAGCAACCATAGGCCAACATCAGGATGAACCCTCAAATGCACACCAAATGTGAGATACTCACATCAGTTTCTATGTCAGATGACCTAGGAATATGATAGACATATAGTAGCTTTAACATAACCCAAAAGCCTACGGGAAAAATGGGAAGTTCAAAATTATTTGCAAGTTCAAGGGATCATTGTCCAATCAGTATAGAACAGCACCTTCATACATCAATCAAAACATATTCATGCATAGAAGATACGATGTTATATGATCTTAAACTTGGGTCTATCACACCAACAACAAAAAGATCATGAACTGGAACTATATTCATGAACTTATGTTCATTCTTCACACATGTAGCGCAAACAAAATCATGTATTCAACTGTAAAAGAAACCTTTTTTGGATTCAGAGCTGTAAAAAGAAACTCCCAATATGGAACCTAGGCAAAAGAAGAAAAGGAAAACAAAAGTGATCACTGAGCATGACAGAGGAAACCCACAACCATCCCATGATTGTGATGTGGAGCCTACCCTATAAAAATCAATACAACCAATAGTGAGAAGCCATATCAGCTAATAGTGACATGGACTCTTAAGGATAAAGTCACATACGAGGCTCCATAACTGTTGGGGGCAGGGATGCAGGAGTATTGGGGAATGAGCCCTAAATATCCTCTGCAAAGTATCCTAAACATGATAGAAAAGAAAAAAAAGAGTTAAAAAGTGTCAGAAGAAATCTAGATAACTGAATCCTATTGGTCAATAGATGATGACATGGTACCTTTTATCCTCTATGCGGGTCCTACGTAATCCAAACAATCAATAGTGTTTTGTCAATATGTTCACCTTAACAGATAATACTATGTTTCTGAGACACTATAAAAAGAATCACTCATCTCACCTCCTTCAAACAGTTGAGCATTACTTTCCCTCCTTTACCCACCCCAGCATTTAGCATTATCCTGAGATTCGAATTTATAAATTCCAATCAAGTAATCTCAGCAATGGCGACTTCTCTCCTTTCATCAGCTCTATCCATTCACAAAGAGGTCTGTCAGTTCAACTATAATGTCATAACAATGACGATTGTATATACATTACAACTATATTATTAGATATTCCTTGTAATCAATTCCACACAATGAAATTCCTTGTGTCACGATATTAACTTGTAGATTTATTTAGTGTACCTTTTCAAAGAGTTTGTCCATTTCATAGTTAAGTTGCCTATAGAGATGTTTAAAACTTACAACGTGTTTTCTACAATTTAAGCAGGGAAAGTCCCTTACGCAACTCAAGGAAACAAGTTTCATTGGTACATCTGTTGGTGAACATCTGAAGACAGAGTTCAATTCAACCGTCGTAAGGAGCAAGGTATAAGACAGCTTTATACAAATTGGAACTGATCATTATTCTAAGGAAAACAGAAACAAATCTTAGCATATAAAAGAAGACTGAAACTTAAACTGGAAAAAAAGAGTTTGTGATCTATTTGTAAAAGTAATCCGGGATACCAGAATGGATACAAAATGTTTGATGATCATACGTACCCACTCCTACATTCAATTGAGTTGTTATATTTCACTGTTTCCATTTCTCACTTCTCACTTTTGACATAAACCTGCAGAGAGAATATAGCCAAAGGACCAGAAGCGTTAGAGCCCAAACAGCAGTAATGACTCCAGCTGTTAACCGTGCTTCACAAGAAAAGAAGAAAACGCTAAGAAAGGGATGTGTGGTGATTACAGGAGCCTCATCAGGACTTGGTCTAGCTACAGCAAAGGCTCTGGCAGAGACCGGAAAATGGCACGTAATAATGGCCTGTAGGAATTTCCTCAAGGCTGAGAGAGCAGCTAAATCAGCAGGAATGTCTAAGGAGAACTACACCATTATGCACCTCGACCTATCTTCCCTTGATAGTGTTAGACAGTTTGTGGACAGCTTCAGGCAGTCAGGTAGACCACTTGATGTGCTAGTAAATAATGCGGCTGTCTACCAGCCCACTGCAAGAGAACCAGCTTTCACAGCCGAAGGGTTCGAGCTAAGTGTCGGAACTAACCACCTAGGACATTTCCTATTATCCCGGTTGTTAATGGACGACCTAAATAAGTCCGACTACCCATCTAAGCGCCTCATCATCGTCGGTTCCATAACAGGTACATCATTATAGTCGTATAAAATCATCAATGATGAAACTGTGAAAAACTGAAATATATAGCATGCCGAGTTAGTAAACAATGATTTTAAACTTGGTTGGTTTTCAGGTAACACAAATACATTGGCTGGTAATGTACCTCCAAAGGCCAACCTAGGGGACCTTCGTGGACTTGCAGGGGGTCTGAACGGGTTGAACAGTTCAGCCATGATTGACGGAGGAAACTTTGATGGTGCCAAGGCATACAAGGATAGCAAAATCTGCAACATGCTCACCATGCAAGAGTTCCACAGACGTTACCATGAGGAGACCGGAATTACATTTGCTTCTCTTTACCCTGGATGCATTGCTACAACTGGCTTGTTCAGGGAGCATATTCCATTGTTCAGAACCCTTTTCCCTCCGTTCCAGAAGTACATTACCAAGGGCTTTGTCTCAGAAGAAGAATCTGGTAAAAGACTTGCACAGGTAAGAAAATGACCGTTGGAGTTGATGAAAACAAAATAATAGTATGATAATTACTCAAATAATAATTCTATTTCATTTTGCTTCAGGTGGTAAGTGATCCAAGCTTAACCAAATCAGGTGTTTATTGGAGCTGGAATAAGGATTCAGCTTCTTTCGAGAACCAGCTATCACAAGAGGCTAGTGATGTTGACAAGGCACGAAAGGTGTGGGAGGTTAGTGAGAAGCTTGTTGGGTTAGCTTGAAGAGCAGCTTAGGACATATCACTAGTAAGGGAGGAAAGACCTGCAAAACATCCTGGGGTCCTGATGATTGTGTAATTGTGCATGTACACTAGTATAGTCGAGTAATAATAAGTTACCTCTTGTAAAATCTGAAATTTTACACTAAAAAGAGCAATAAAGTAATTCTTCAGTTTCAAAAAAAATCTAGCATCATTGCAATTCCATATCTTATTACAGAAAGAAAAATACAAAACAATAACATGCATGTTTCTAGACCATGTATCAGAGGTGGAATGTGACATCGGGATCATTTCATAACTCAACCCTTTATTGTTCTTTTAAGTTTTAGTTCACATTCAGGATGAATTGGATGAATTTGAACACGTTCTTTCTGCATGATAACCCAAGGTCCGAAGACAAAATAGAGATGAATCGTAAGTGCACACCAAATCTGAGATAACCTACTCGCATCTGAAATCTGATCGAGAGAATAGTTACCTTAGTATAAACCATTAGCCTAGAGTGAAAATCACAATGGAAAGTTTAATAAAATCAAAACAAAACTTAACCAAAATCACGGCATTATCATCAGCATCATTCTTTTAGAAAAATCAATGGAAACTTATGAAAGCATGGAACAGAAGATGTTTATATTTAAGCATAAAACATCTTTCTGCTGATTAACCAGCAAATCCCAATAAAAAATAATATTGAAATTAAACTTTTGGAGTACTTGAACTTACAAGGAATTCTAGTTTTTGTCACTTTCTGCGGCATTCTCATCTTTTCCCGGTGTAACAATCTTCAAAATGGCTTCTACAGGTAGGTGAGATGCCATCTTTCCCCATGCTTTGGCTCAGCAGGAACGCATCTTCTCAAAACGACTTTCTGCATCTCCTCAGTCCCACGCTGCAGTTCAAACTTATAATACATAACCCAGAAGTCTCCAATATTCAGGGCAGGAGTATCTGCTCGGTTCTTCCAGATTTAGCTTTGTTCATCCTTCTGTTATGCCAAAACATTTTTCCCGCCACAATAAATGATATGGGGATCATTATTGCATTGTTTGAAAGTGTGATTAATTTTTCTGGGGACATGCAACCATCTAAATTGACGCTTGCCCATAGATAGTATCCCACTTGTCGGGCACTCCTGCAATGCCATGGCTATAAGAACCTTATATTCCTTCTTGTTGTCAATTCTGGATTAGCTTTTTCTCCTCCAAATTGGCCAGTAAAAGCCACAGAGGAATTCAGCTTAGACAGTGTTTAATTCGTCCTCATAAGTCTCTTCAGCTTGTTCCAAGTGACCAAGCCTATCCTCTAACTGTCTCAGGGTCAACCATTGTTTGAAAAACGGGGAAAAGAGTTTTAGCCTTCCCCGTGTAATTTTGTTTCGAAATGTTTCCCAGTTCTCTCTCAACAGTTGCTATTTCCGTTCCTCCTCTCTCTTTTTGCTTGATCCTCAAATTCTTACTTAAACGCAGCGAGCCAAATCTCTTCAGAGTTGGGCATGGCAGCATGAGCCTATTGAAGAATTGCTCTAGCAGCAAGAATATCTCAGTTTGAGGCCTGTAAGTTAGAGATTTTTGCGTAGAGCATCACGTGATTCCCTAGTCCGATAGCTCTTCTCAAGCTGAGCTGCCATATACGAGATACTCTAACAAACACATAGTAAGGGCATGAGCATAAATAGCTCTAGCAGTTTCAACTGAACCTCTCTTCCTGCATTCCGCAGCTACAGCAACCCAAATCCTTTTTCTGTCTTCTTCTTCAACTACAACCGCGACTGTATTATTGATTATCGCCTGGCAAGTGAGAACAGACCCTGCTCATCCTGCTGCCTCAGCTTCCTTCATCTAAACTTCTCGATCAATTTCCAACCCACATTTTGGTAATTAAAGGATACCCTTTCAATGATCTTCTCAACCATGCCAGTATTCCAATTGCATCTTCAAGATTTGCAGCATTACTCCAAAGAGTTGGTTCCTTTGTCCGTTTGTACTTTCTCTGTTTAGAACTTTCTTTGCGTTATCATAAGTTTCCAACCTCGCAAGAGCAACCAAAGTTCAACATGACATGGGAAACATTCAACAGCTTCTGAAGCAACAGCCTTGCATCTTCTTCATTCGGCGATTCCACAACTGCTTCCAAATCCTAACAGAATCTGGAATATGTTCAAGTCTTATCCTCAAACGCTACTCTTATTTCCATCATTTTGCTCTAATGTCACAGCTAGCATCCATAACTTTACAGAATTTGGAATAGTCTTAACACCCCTAGCAATAACACCTTTTGCTTCATCAGGGCTTGAATACATGCTTCTAACCAAACATTGTGAATTTTAGGACACTCTTCTCAACCTTTCTGTATCAACTGTTAACAGCTTGAATTGCAAGTTTCATACACTGAATACAACACCTGAACATGAAAAGAGTGACAATATAAGTAAACGATGTTGAATTTTTTCTAATGCACTATAGACAAGGAAGAAGTTCTTACATTCCCACTTACTATATTAATCTCTCTTCATTACATTTCTAACATGTTAAAATAGATGTGTGGAACATGGAATGATTTGGAGAATATCACTGCCTTTAGAATAACCTAACTACATTGACCTGAAATTTATGGGCCACACTTAGACTTATGTCAACTTGATTGGATGTTTCAGGATCAGGTTGACATGCATCGGCAAAACGTCCACAAGCTGGCACCAAGAGATGAACAGACAAACTTACTACACCCTTACTACTCGAGAACAAAAGTTGACAGCAAAAACTTAAAGAGAAACAATTTATTATTAATGAAAAAGAGAAACAATTTATACATTTCAGTCATTTTGGATTTATCCTTGAAATTAATGTAAAGAATACAATTAGAGAATCTGCACCTAAATTAGGTTTTACTATTGATTGTGATTGATAACCTACAGTCAGTCCATGTGACAATTCACATACTTTGTTCTAGAAGTATATCAAGGATCAACCACCAATTAAATGTGATTGGATCCTCAATTGTAATCACATCAGTATCTTGTGTACCATTCAGTCACTAATAAGTGTTAAAATATAGTGTGAGAGAACATTACTAGTAACAAAAATTACCACTGTATTAATCACTTATCTTAGTCTTCAGTATCTTGTTTGAACATCGATGGATCAGATACAGCACAAGTATGTCGATTCAAAGGGTCTCCAGCTTCACGTAGCCGAAATCGGAACAGGTACTAGTCATGATAATCTTAACCGACTGGATTTTTCAAAGAATTTTTCTGTCTATGATCAATTTGATAAAATAATGTGTAATTGCTCATTTCTGTAGGTGAATCAGTGGTAGTTTTCTTACATGGTTTTCCTGAGATCTGGTACTCATGGAGGCACCAGATGATCGCAGTAGCAAAAGCTGGATATCGCGCAATCGCTCCTGACTTCAGAGGCTATGGATTATCAGAGATTCCCCAAGAACCTGAAAAGGCTTCCTTCAGTGACCTTATCAAAGACCTTCTCATCATCTTTGACTCCTTATCGATCTCCAAGGTTTGATTCAACAGTTCTCATCTTGTGTCAGTACATACGGCAGAAATTTTAAAAAATTCAAATTTAGGGTTTTAATGTTTACTGAGGGTATTTCGGAATGAAATTAGGCTTGCAAAAGATTTTGGAGCTCGACCAGGTTACCTGTTTGCAAGTCTACACCCAGAAAGAGTGAGAGGCGTTGTGGCAATAGGGGTTCCATTTCTGCCTCCGGGCCTTTCACTTGCATTTGCTGGTCAACTTCCTGAGGGTTTCTACATTCTCAGATGGCAGGTATACCTGAATATCAGACAGATTATAACACTAAAAAAACATTTGCAAATTTTGCATGTGCTCCTACTAAGTTTGCATATAACTGTTATTTCAGAAACCAGGAAGGGCTGAAGCAGATTTTGGACGCCTCCAAGTGAAGAATGTTATTCGAAACATTTACGTTCTCTTTTCCAAGAGTGAGGTACCTATAGCACCAGAGGACAAGGAGATCATGGACTTGGTAGATGAATCTCATCCTCTCCCACCGTGGTTCACTGAAGATGATCTTTCAGCTTATGCTTCTTTATATGAAAAATCTGGTTTCCGAACTGCATTGCAAGTTCCATATAGGTAAACTTTAGAGTTTTGAGTGATTGTTAAAGGAGTGGGCTATTCTGTTCATGTTGCACTGAATCTCATTATACGTCTTATCTTAGGTCAATCAATGAGCAGTTTGATATAAATGATCCAAAAGTTGATGTTCCAGTGTTGGTGATCATGGGTGAGAAGGACTATATTCTCAAATTTCCAGGGATGGCACAGTATATATCAAGCGGAAAGATGATGGAGTATGTTCCTGATATGGAACTCACTTGCCTGAAGGAACTCATTTTGCTCAGGAGCAATTTCCTGAGCAAGTGAATGAGCTCCTCATCAAATTCGTCAATAAGCACAACCATGTCTGATCCTGCTTCATCTCTGATCCAATAACTACTGTAGCAAGGTTGATATTTGAGATTATGGTACTAAAAAACTTATAATCCTTACCTATAATCTACAAAGTACTTGGGTTTGGCTCTATTTAGTTTTCATTGTGTTGCAGAATTTGATTGATTACAACAGCAGAAGGGCAATAACAAAATCAAACAAAATCAAAAATATCAAAAAGAACAGTTCAACACAAATCTGTATAAATTGTTTCTACGGGCATTATTGCGTGAATTGCCCTACAAAATTTCACTTGCTTTTTCAGATTCAAAAGAATCTCAAATATTGGTTGAACTTCAAAGCAGTAAGAATAAACTTAGGACTAAAGTAGAAAAGGGACAGAATAGGAGGAAGGCTAGGTTAAGATAAACTAAGCTGCTATCTTAAGAACAACAACAAAAATAAAAACAAGTACCTCCTCTTGGATCAGAGGAAAATAAATAAGTACCGTCGAGCAGATATATCAGTATACAACTTTGGAATTATGTTCTCTATTTAATCAAGTGTGCCTGTCCATAAACTTCTCGATCAAGACCGAAAAAGTTGCAAAACCAGCACAACCGAGGCACGCTGCCTGCGGACCACCTGAAAATGACACACAATACAGGAACCGATTATAAATTATAATTGCCCTAGGCAAGAAAGAAACTGGTTGCATAACCATGCATAACCATCTACTGAAGAAGATTAAAAAGCACACTTAAACAAAGAAATAGGAATAATATAAAAGCAAGATCCTTAAGATGAAATACTATTTTCGTTTGTTTTCTTCTTTACGGAAGGTAGGGATATGCAGATAAGTTTTTATATGTCGCTGTGCCGTCTCCTAATACTTTCAGAACTATCTCGGCTATGGGTGAAGCACCATATTGACTGATCACTTTTACCCATCTTAACCGTCAACAGTGTAGATTGTACATATCTCAGCAGTCTTGAGCAACGATGAGTTAGTGAGATGGTGAAAGTGGGTTAAGATTGTCGGCGTAGAATAACATGGGACATTATTGGAACCAGGTAAGCCAACACGCAACGAGCATCCAATGATTTTTTAACGTTACATTACTGGGGAAGAATCCCATCTTGTACATTCTGTAGCAGTCTAGTTTTCCTTCAATGATAGTGTAAAGGTTCAAATTTTTAAATGAACAGTCTCTTAGGAAGTCGAAACCAAAGTTGTTTAATTTTACAAAACAGTAACAACTGAATTATACAAGGTGCAGCACAGACAACTTAAAGCAGGCCTTGGGAATATATGCAACATCAATGAGATGATTGATCGTTAATACGTTGATTAACAACAGGTGAAAGAAACCCAGACGAGAAATAAAGAGGAATTTCATACTGGGGAGAGTTCAAATTTATTTATGGACAAAGAGGTGATCTTTATATAAACAATTCAATGCACAGACTCACACTAATAACTAGACCGCTTTGTGCCAAGTAATTACTTAGAGAGCACGGAACACGTGTGTAGGGCTAGGTGCCAACAGGTTAGCAGACAAATCACAAACAAAACTAAACTAATATGAAATTATGCAGATTGTTAGTAGCATTTATTCTAGGCTCAACATTTATTTGATTCATAAAAATGACAGACTGATATACAGTTCTTACCCTTAGCAGATAATGCACCTCCAGTAACACATCCTGCTACAGCCGAATTAGTTGCGTCATGCTTTGCCCGTGCCTGAACTCAGATATCACAAATTATTAGGCAAACAAGATTGCAGAAATCAATAAACAAATATTAATATATAAGCAGAATTTGCTTCATCAGCTAGATCAGATTTTTGTTCCTAAAATCATAGTTCTATTTCTATCATTTCTAGACTTGATAAATTATGTATTCAACATTCGCACCTACCTAAATGCAAAAACTATGTCCACATGTTTATATCAAACGTGCTATACAAATGCATGATAACAGGCTTGTCTTCAGCTCAAAGATCAAGCAAGACTTCAAGGAGTTTGTAATTATACCTTCTCAACAATACATTCTGCAGCAGAGAAAACTAAACCCATGATTGCAAATGTTTTGGCCGAATGAATACTCCTTCTACCCATCTGTTTTGCAGAATGAATAATTTGTTGCTTTACAGTCATTTCCTCTTGCATCATAGGATTATCTAAAGCCCCAAGTAACAAACCCATTGCTACCCCTAATCCACCTCCTACAAGAACCAAAACCAGAACAATATCAAATATCTCATACTATATAACAACCCCCACAAAACTCAGAAATCTAAACAAATTTTTTGCAACTAACCATAAAAATCAAACCTTTTCTGATCCAGCTTAAGAATCACAGAATAAGAACTCAAAAATACCATTACTAGTTCAATTTTCAAAACCTAGGAATTAGACATTTTCAGATTTTTTCAAATTAAACATAAAAATCGAATCTTTTTCTTTGCCCAATCCGAAACAAATCGATAATTGAGAATCCAAATTAGTGATTGACTGAATGTTACAGAGATGGAAAAAGCGAGAGAGAAAGAGAGAGAGATTCTACCCATTACTCCACTAACAACACTTCGAACAGCACAATTGTTCCAGATATCCTGCCCACGAACTTCCTCAACTGTTGGTAATCTTAATGGTTCTACCGCAGGTTTCTCTGCTACTTCTGAACTCGATGTAGTGGCGGCAGCAGCAGTAGAAGAAGCTTCTGTTTTTGAAGTAGAGGCCATGGTTGTTGAAACTAAACAAAGGGTTTATGCAAACAGTCTTAATATGAAAAACCCTAAAAGTCTTTATTAGAAGGAGAAAAGAAGAAGAGAAATGGGAAAAGAGGAGTAAATAGAAGAAGAAGAGATCCCGCCATTAAAGATGTTTTCTTCAAGTTAAAGAAACGAAAAGGGTAATTTCGTAGGCACGGAATATAGAATTAGGCACTCACGGTTTTGATACAGGCAACCACTACTACATGTCCTCAGATTGATGATTGATGTCTACAGAGAACTGTCTGCAAGACTGCAACCAGTTGAACAAGAATCACAAGTTCACAACTGTTTCTGGCCACAACAGCTATAGGCTCAGATTAAGTTTGGTCACTCATGCACTGAGTTGAGTCTGGTGCATTTGGAAATGATACATGAAATCCGATGACAGCTAAATGTGTAATACAAAAATGAACAGATATAACAGAACAACTCAGGGTTTGCAAATACTAGGTACTTGCCAGACACCAGCACAAGTTTCTCAAAAATGAAATTAATACATCAAAGACTGTACACTGAGGTGAAGGTAAGAGAGGGGAAAAAAAATTACTATTTCCTTATTGTTCTTTTTTTGTATACAATTATCCGTCTAGCGGGTGTACAAACACATCATACACCGAGGTGGTGAAACACGTATAAAAAATAATGGACCCAAACGGAAAAACACACAAATGATCTGACTACAATACAGGCTTGTCAAATGTTACTGCTGTTAAGGCCACCTTTAATACAACAGAGAGATCGACTGACCCCAAATTAACTAGGGATGGCATTTTATACTCTTTTTTAACTCCTGCAAGATTCGATTACTTCACTCACAGCAGCATGTGTGTCCGGTGAAATCATGTTCAATGTCAGATGAAAAGCCTACAGGAAGGAAAAAACATGCATCAAAATCTAGAATCTTTTCACCAACAAACCAATTGGCAAACCAGAAAATTCGATTTCATCTCAGTTTTGAGGGGTATGGTCAAATCCTGAAAGTGAGTGACAGATGCTACTTACCACAAATCTTTCTAACACAGGCACAAGAATCTCCAAACTGTGATCAGGAAGGCAGCTGGAAATAGCTTCACGCACATTTTTACTGGCAGCAGCATATAAAATATTTTAGTCAGGGGGAGGAGAGAGATAGAGGAGAGAAGAGTAGAGGAGAGAGAGGGCGAGAGGGAGAGGACCTTTCTGTAGAAAGGAAGGCAAGAAGCAAAGCTGCATAAGCCTCTATGATCATCTTCTCAGCTTCATGTTCTCCTTGTCGAACAGCAGCCTCTTCACTCT
Source organism: Papaver nudicaule (assembly GCA_023529015.1). Classification (NCBI taxonomy): domain Eukaryota; kingdom Viridiplantae; phylum Streptophyta; class Magnoliopsida; order Ranunculales; family Papaveraceae; genus Papaver; species Papaver nudicaule. The sequence goes on along the minus strand of JAJJMA010102914.1, from coordinate 20,515 downwards.
GTCATAATCCGCACAATACCAATTTTGGAGAAGTAAATAATTATAGATCGTTGAAAAGCTACTTTCCATCATAATAACCACAAGAAAGTCATCTTTTATTGTTTGACTCTATTCCGTTATTAGATATAACGAATCGAGCAATTATTGTACCACAAATCCTAAATAACACTCAAAACCAAGTTACTTACCCATGTCAATTGATTTCCCTCTTCAGCTGCTTCCCCTGCGCCCTGATTGGCCAAAAAGATGGAGCAAAGCAGTGGAATTACATCAGCGTGGCTTTCAGTCTCTTCTGATTCTCCAGAGGTTGATAATGAGACACTTGTAGCCGCAAGCCGAGATCTGCAGATAGAAACAGTAACTTCTGAAACATATGGGACGGGACTTTCCCATGTAGGATAAAATAATAAGAGTAACAAAGTAATGCATTAAGGTTCATATATTATGAAGTGGAAGTCGCAGAGGAATAGGTATGAAAGACACTTGTAATATTTTAGATCTATCACAGAAATAATAATTCAAGTTTAGATATCTGATTTAACTAAGGTAAATAACAAAGGATAACCTGTTTTGACTATCTTTCTCCACCAAGTTTACAAGCAAGCCCAGAATAGCTACAAGGAAGTCTAACTCTTGATCTGTCAAATGCCTGTCTTTCTGACACTGCAGCGTATTGCTGTCCTTTGCCTGTTTGCATAAGTATATGCATGCAGTGAATGATGGGAAATGCCCAACGATCAACTTAGACAATGTTTCGAGTCCTTCACTTGAGGCAATTTGCTGACATCCTAAAGGATTGTCATTCGTTAAGTTCATCAAAACCTGTCAAGAAGGTTAAAGTATGAATGAAGTTCCAAATACTTGTTCCATGATCAATTACAGAATATTCTACCCTCATAGGAAGGTCAAAAACCTGAAACTGAAAATGATAGTGCAAGTACCGAATAGTTCCTAACTCAAAAGAATCATGAAGAGGACTGATACCTTAACAGCAGTAAGAAGACAGTCAGATAAAAGGTTCGCATTTCCTTCTTCAACTGCAGGTGCTTCAGTGATCTCACAAGAATGCCAATTTTCCTCCCTACTTGTTTCACTTTGGCTGGTAATAAGCATTGGTTCACATAAATCATCAAACTCTCTAACTGACTTCCTGCTTTTCTGAGGTCGAGTTACTTTATTCTTTGATAACCTATCCCATTTTGATGGTTTAAACTCTTCTTCATCAAATGCAAATGGATCTTGGCTGTCATCTAGCTTTATGCATTCAGTGTTTTCGGTAACACTGGGTCTCTTGCTTAGACCAACGCTCATCTTGAGACCATTAATTTTGATGCCTACTCCATCATTTGAACAACTTGCTGTCTCATCAAACGCAAACGGATCTTCACTATCATCCAAATTTATGCACTCACTGTCTTTGGCAACACTAGATCTCTTACTCAGAGCAGCACTGATCTTTAGACCGGCTTTTAAACCCACTCCACCATTTGTAAGTTTTGATGTTTCATTAAATGCAAATGAACCTTCGCTATCATCTAAATTTATGCATTCGCTGGTTTTGGTAACAGTAGTTTTCTTACTAAGACCAACATTCATCTTTAAACCATTAATTTTTCTGCCTACCCCACAATGCGAACTCCTTGATGTTCCATTATATGAACTTGATGTAGTTTCAGAGCTAGACACATAAATGACTGACGGAGAAGTGGACAATCTTTGGAATTTCTGAGATACTTTAACACTATCTTGAGAAGCCATATCCGTGCCACAGCACCTTCCAGAAGAACTGCTAGATACAATTCCATCCAAATCAACTGCAGATTCACAAAAGGCAACTTTTAGTTCTACTCTTCCTTCTAGAAATGACATAGAGAAATGTAAAATTACTGACTTGCTAACTGAGTGTCCTCTAAATCATAGAGATTTTCCATATTTAAACAAAAATAAATAAAACGTTTAACAAATATGCTAAATGATATAAGTGATGGATCAGCAAACTACTCAAAGCAGGATAACTTTCAAGGCAAGGGTGCTTTCACCCAGTTCTTGTGAAGCTTCATCATCTTCACACGAAACATAATGTATACGAAGAAAAGGAGGGGGGTAAAATAGGTATGACTTACAGTGCTTTTCTTCCTTCGACATAATTTTGGAAGCGTGGCCTTGAGGCAAGGAAAGACCTATAAACAATGCTGCAAATGAGTATGCAAAAGTACACCCAATTCCCTTAATTGCTTCCTAAAAAAGAAAGAATCAACTAGAAAACAGCAGAGAAAAAATATGGCAATGTTCGCCTACCTGAAAGAATTCTGATGAGACTTATCATAAGATTAATAAAAGATCTGGAGGATCCCCCAAAATCTGATTTCCCTTTCATCCCAAGCAAGTGAACCTATTAAGAAAAATGGTAATAAGAATAATACATGTGCGGTTACAGGCCCATATCAATCATTTGAGACTAGAAATTATGTTCGACTTGTACCTGATTATCTTTACTTAGAAACGTGGCATTCTCCATGATCTTCAAACATTTCAGTAGCAGCATTACAGTCTCTAAGGCACCTTCATCTTTTAATTCCTTGACAGAAGGCGTATTTTTTCTGGACCAGCCCTGCAAATAAATGGGTTGTATAAGAAATTACCAATTACAATAGCACCAAAGGAAGAAGTAAGCTTCGATATATGGCTGCTTTTCTACAATGAAAAAATAACTCATTCATGATAACAAGGTAGAAAGAATAAGCTGGGCCAAAGTGGAGAACCAAAAGTTGGAACTAAAGCTATGTAGCAGGTCAGCAATATTTGATCAACAATCAAGCTACTGTTATCATCACTAACATAAAGAAAAACTACATAAGCATACAAGCTCACACCTCCATAATGGAATGACAATTCCGAGCTACATCAAACACAGCGTCAAGACCTCCAAGCTCCCGTAATCTTTCCTTGAAACTTCCTCCAGATCTTCCGAACGTACCATATGTGTCTGGACAAACATACCACCAAGAAAAATCCAAGATTGATCAACAACGTACGAAAACAGGAACAATTTTTTCCAACGAAAAGGAGAAACCATCTGAAGTGATTTCAGGTACCTAGACCGGTGAATTTCTATATAGAGATGTGTAATGTGTTGCACAAATTATCTCAAGGGGGATATTGATGTTTCCATCACTCGGAGTATGTACAAATTGTAATGCAGAGAAGATGAACTAAGGAAGTTATAACCCAAGTTACTCATCATCTATATATTGATTTGCAGAACAAAACAAAACAATGTAACTCTCTCATAGGTCACCGTCGAAATCTAAAGGTTAACAACAAAAGAAATCTTCGCAAAATGCAAGGTTCCATATGATGCTTGTCATTCTAGTTCATCTAACGATACCCTTTCCAAAATGATTTACCAAGATCAATTCCAAGGACAATAAGATATTATCCTGAAAACATATTTCTACAGATAGTTCAATCAATTATATAAACAAGAAACAAACGGCAGATATTTAAAAGACGAGCATGGTATTTTAGTCTACCTTCTAAAGAAACTGTAGATAAGCAAGCTTTTTCCATCGTCAACAAAGCTATCCATTTAGGGGTCAACTCTGGCCTTCCAATTGCATCATCATCCCTATTACTTGACTCCATCTCCTGACTACTTAAAAGAATATCTTGAACTTTTGAGATGATTGCAGTGGAGCTGGCATCTAATGCTTTTGTCCTATCTTCCAGAGAGACAGTATTCCGATGTAACGCTAGAAGCTTACCGCCAATACTAGGCAATTTTTCTTCGATCTTAACCCGGATGGGTGGACGCAATAGGTTAAGAAGAAAGCGAATACAAACAGGTGAATCCAGAAGTTGATCATCCTGACCCTGAAATAGTAAACTTAGAGAAGGTTAATGGTTTTTCTATTTAGATATATTGTCGGAAAAGCGAGTAACTTAGTGCACCATAGGGATGAATTAAGCACGAGAGTGATGCACGTTAACTGTTACAATTTAAGCCATGAAATACTTATCTATGCATGCTTAAGTAATGAAATACGAATTTTCTGTAATCGCTTTGGGGCAACCATCTCTACAAGGAAAATTACACTCATGACAGATATTGGGTCTGAAGTTAAAATGGAGTTGTCTGTTAAAGTTAGATGGTGCGTACACGAAATGAATCTATAATTGGTTAATTACAAGTTAGAAGCAAACCCTGAACACATAACTAGATGATTTGTTAAAACTATCCTTCATAAGCAGACAGTTCACCTACTTACATCACTTGCCAAAATGTAAAAAAGAGCAGCTGCAGCAAGATTACTGGGGGAATCATCGAAACTGAGAGCTAGAATAGAGTCAATTATTGTCTTCGCCATCCTGAAAACAGTTAGAAAGTTCAAATAAGATGAGTACACATGATAAGACTCATACATTGAAAATGGAAATCGGTGACTTGCACCAACTGGAATATGAAAGAAACAGAAAATATAGCTAAAAATATGAAAACCCCATCACGTTATTTCTGTCAGCCGAAACATAGATAATAAGGTATTAATTATTTTATTTTATTTTTAAAAGGTCTATCTATATTGCCAAAGTTCACCCACATTTTAAGATCCTCAGTGCTACTAGTTATCCATAACCTTTACCTACTAGTTATTCATAACTTTTACCTATCCGCGGTGCTACTAGTTATTCATAACCTTTACCTATCAAGTTTCCAACACCCTCTAAAAGTTTGTGTCTCCACCACCTAAGTAAGGTCACTTTACTAATACAGTCTGCGGCTCTTTACAGTCATCCATTACTGCTATATCACAACGAAGACACTAAAATTGGTTTTCTATGGAGCAAAATTTTTGGAATTCTAGTTTAAAAATCCTGATGGGTTCTTACAAAAATTCTCTTCAACAAAATTAGAGTTCAGATCGCCTGACCGTGTTTTAATTATGTTCCTGCATTCTTAGGCTTATGCGTTATATACCCCAATTTATATACTTCCTATTCTAGTAATCCTCAATAATATGTTGTTTGGCCCTAAAACAAATTCTCAAACCAACTAAATAGGCAACATGAACTCCTACAAAACACTAATTTCACAGCAATTAACAAAAAGGAAAGATAGAAAAAAATCTTGGAATTTTCACCTACCCTTGTGTTCGAAGTAGGCGACGTTGAGATGCAGTAGCACAAATCGTCAAGAGCGCTAATAAACTAGCACGACGGATCCGAGATGGTTGTCCCTTTCTAAGTCCATCCAAAGCATAACTCACTTCATCAACATGTTCCATCATTTCTCCAGATTCTTGTGCTTCCATTAAACTACTCGTAGTAAGTATAGAATTTGACCTAATCCCCGCCCCTTTTGAAGGTTTCACATCACCAATTTGTTTCAATTCCCTTTTAGGGTTTTTCCTAGGTTTCTTCGACTTCCTCGTATCTGAATCAGGAATTCTTGGAGGAAGTAGAGATAATGAATGTTGAGAACCGTAAATTTCAGAATCGAAATCCCAAGTAGTTGAATCTTGTGAAGAAAACCCCACGCTGTAAGTTTCTTGAGATAAAGACTCTCTGAAACTTAAACTATCGTCGTAACCAACATCTTCAGTAAACTCAGAATCAGAATAACTTCTTGTTAATCCGCTTTTCCTACGACCATATGTTCTGACTATCATCTTGTAAATTTTGAATCTTTCATGAAATTTTCTGAAAATTAGGGTTCTTGAAGGGACAAAATTAGCTCTGAGACTCTGAATTTCAGCTTCAATTGAAGAGAAGAAAAATGAAATCCCTAGAAAGAGAAGTGAAAAAAACCAGAGGTTTATTTCGAAACAGTGAAAGAGTGAAAGAAGAAGAAAATTATGGCGTTTTCTTGAAGGGGAAAGAAAATGGAGTCAAAACATGTAACAAATACTCTAATACATCTTAGATTTATAACGTTGATGCTACGCTTGAGATTATGACCGTTGATTCAAGATTTTGAATTAATTTGAAAATTTGAACGGCTGGGAGTTAGGGTTGTTTGTTTTTATAAATTCTGTCAGAGCGAAGTATTTGGTTGGGGAGTGACGTAGATTACGGATTTGGATTTTATTTCCTTGAGATTTGCGTTGTTTGAATTTTCGAAGTAAGGGATTGCAAACCGCTGGTTTACTAGGTGGCCGGAAAATATGATTCACGGGGAAATGAACTACCCATATGATAATGCTCGCGGAAAATCCCTAGAAAGCAATTAATTTGTTAGTATCAAGCTATTCATTTTCTACTAACAAGCTGAGCTCCAACCCCTTTCTGGATAACAAGTCTTATTCTACGATATAAAATAAAAAATTACTCTACCTATTTTTGCATTTGACATTATTACAAGATAAGCAATTATTCAACCTTTTTAGAAAAGCAACTGTGTCATCACAAAGTTCACCCAGAGTAGTGAAAGCGAGGACACCAAAACCATATCCCTGAGATCTGCACTTTTCTAAGTATTTATTGCGTTTGCGAGATACAGCATTAGAAATGGCATGTTCTGGTATAAAGGTGCTAACGCCACCTCCTGTGAAAGGTGAGACAACAGTGACATCCAAGCATGTGTCTTGACCATTGTCCCAATTATAAATCGGGATGTCAGCAGGCCTCAACTCATTCCCCGCATCAGATAAAAAGCCCAAAGCAACTTCTTTTCTTGCTGGTACACCTACTCTAAAACAAGCATCTGCCAACGCGTCACGAACAAGGTCATGGCGATATTTAATGCCTACATCACTAGCACAATGTAAGGCATGGTCCCCATAAACATTCATCACCCTTTTTCAACTTAGACAGAGTTCATCCTCTTCAAATAATGGGATACCCAAGCGGTAACAAAACACTGAGCTAAACTGGCGTGGCCCGATGCTCTGATTAAGCCCACTAATAGGTATAGCCATAAGTTAATCTTGTGCGTGTTTTGTCCTGTTACACTACCATGCATAAGACTGAATCACGTACAGAGAAGTGGTACTTTGTGGGCATTTCCTTCTTAACAGCTTCGAAGTATGGAGTGCCAAAGTTCTCATGAGATGGGGGGAAGTATCATCGATGCTGAAAGATGAGGGCAAAGAACCACATACATGTATGTAGTTGTCGAGAGCGTGCTGAAAAGTAGAACTAGTGGCTGAAACACAAGAGTTGTGGAGGATGGTGTCCTGAAGAGTCTTAGTTTGATCCCAAGAAGCAAGAAAGCAATATTGACTGGTATCTAACATCGTATAAACACCAAGCCCATCATCTCTAAGAGGAAGAGTTGCAATACGCTGTTGCAAAGGCCCAAAACCGGGACCATCACCTGTGATCAATTGCTGCAAGTATTGAAAAAAATGACGATTTAAGTGAGGTTGCACATGCCTAACTGCTTCAGGACAAGTGGTGCGCATGGTGAAATAGACCATAAATTTGATGGTACATCTTCACAGAAAAATCACTGTGAATCGTCTAGGTTGTTACTGGTTTGAATTAAGTTTAGTTTGCTCTGATGCCCATATCACATCATTCATATTTGCATGTCTTTCATCTACCATCTTCATCCACTAATAACGTTTTTTGCTTTTCATCTCAGTCTGAAGAGCCAGTTTAGTTTTGATAGTGTTCGTGCATGGGTGATTAAAGCTGCAATTCCTAGTTTCGAGTATACTTTAGCTTAATTTTCACCACCAAGTAGTTAAATAGTGTTTTCTATGTTTTTTTAATCTGTTTTTTCTTTCTTTAATTGTTTATTTAATACCATTTTCACTATTAATCGATTTAGTTTTTCACCTTCTCGCCTGAACCCATCCATATTTCCAACTTTCTATGATGAAATATTTTTCATCAAGTTCAACCACCAGTAGCTCACCTTCTTCTCACTATCGAATCAAATGTTCTTTCATCTAATCACCAACCACATAGCACGCCTGATAAAACCTCACATCCTCTAAAATCCAAAAAAACGGTATCTAAGAGATCATAATATTTTATGCAAAAATATACCATCGATACTAGATATGCTCGATATATCTCACCTCAATCATCTTCGTGTTCTATACATCCTAAGTCTAGCGAAGGAAGAGGAAATGTAACTTTTGGATTTAAGCCAACCCACATAACTCCAAACTTTTGCTTTTCTTCTAAAAATCCTACTGACAAAGTGAACCTTTTTCACTACATACCCAAAAAGTTAACCTTTTTCACTACATACCCAAACAGCAAAAGTCAGTGGAACATGTTAACCATCCTAAAGTAGCTAGACCATTCTCCACTTTCTAACAAAAGAAAGAAAAAAATCGGCAATTTTAAAGCTATTAGAAAGGATGCAAAAACTACTACATGGACATTTGAAACAATGCATTGCTCTGAAGGTCCTTGCAAACAACATTCAAATCTACTCTCTCTAATCGATGCTTACGAATAAATGAAAGCATATCATGTCAAAGCATTTCCGGACAATACCAAATCCATTTGTATTCTAGGTAGCACTTTGGCATTTCTCTGACAAGAAAATTAGGTTGTTATAGTACATGATTGGAAATTTATGCCATGCATTCACATCAATGTTTCTATAATGCTGATTTTTGGTTGCAAACACCAAATCTCCCTCTAGTTATGAAAGATGCGGTTAACTATGAAGACTTAGTTAGGAATGTGTATTGTCTTAGAACTTGGTGTACAGCATGAACATCCTAGAGCTAAAGTCATTTTTTATTTAGGCAAACCAGTAATGCCGGGTAGAGTTGTTGATCTGGCTAATTGGGTTCAATATGTCTATGAGCATCTACCTATTGTATGTTATGCATGTGGATTTATAATGCAAAATCTGGAGTATCTCAGGGACCACTTCCCTGAATTTCCCTTTGAGAAATTGAATAACAAAATCAAGGTGTAGAGAATGGGGTGATGTTGGACAAGCATGTTCTTATTTATTACATGCAAATAGCAGTGTCACAATTCACCTCTCTAATCTCAACATGCACAAGGAATTAAAGGTTTTCATAGAGTGACATTGGCACGTTTTAAGAATTTGGAGAAAGATGGGCCAATTCCCTCAACAATCCCTTCATCAAAGGGACCAATTTTAACTGATTCATGGGAAAATTCTGCACCACCTTCACCAATTAACCATCAGTTGGTCACCCAAAATTTAAATCCAAGCATGCCATCTACTTGTCAGGGATCACTGATTCATTAAGTACCTAAACAGTTAGCTAGGAATGTAAACATGTATTTGTGAGTATTGTGCTCTTCACAAGGATCCAAACATGTAGACAAGAATGTCATACAATGTTTAGTCTTTAGTTCATTCCTCCTTTTGAGACATTTTCTCTTGATAATTGGAGAAGAAATGTCATGGTAGTCACTCAATGGAATGGTAAACCCTTGTCTATTTCGAGACACATATTGTGTTTGAGAAAGAAAGTACTTACTACCGAAATTGTTGTACAATTTCAACCATTTATCTGTTTTTTGCTGAGACTTGATAGCATACCTGACCTCCTTTTTGAACATGCTACAATTTTTGAAGATATGTCCAGTAATATGGGACAAATTGCACATAGGAGATTTTGCACATGGTTGATCAACCACTTTGGTATTACTCACATGGTATGGAGTATTGGTGCAGATTGTAATAAATGTAACATTAGTTGCTTCTTCCTCTTCTGATTCATAAGTGTCAGATGAGTCGTCAAGAGCTACTGCAAGTGCTTTGTTCCCAGTGTACTTCCTAAGATTAGGGCATTCATTGGCAAGATGACCAAAGCCTTTACACTTGAAACATTGTGGTTGGTCATCACTGTGGACTTCAGGTTCTACCTTGTGTTTGGAAGCAACCCGGTCATGGGGATGCTTGGGCTTTCAGACCTCTTTAGAAAAACGTTTGTTTTTCTTTCTTAGTAAGTCACGAAATTGTCTTGTGATTAGAGACATGGTTTGTCTAGCTCATCATCAGTCAACTCGTCTTCAGATTCTTGACAAGATTTTTTCTGAGTGTGTACGTCCTGACTAATGTCTTTTGTATTTTTCTCACTTTTAAACGCAATATTGGTCTTTAGTGAGTTGAAGTTCATGATCAAAGATTCGTAGTTTTCCAACTAGTGAACTTCTGGTTAATACAGACAAATCATTAGATTCAAGACTGGCATATTTTTTGGCATCATATCTTGGAGGTAATGATCTTAGGATTTTGCAGACAATATCCTTTTCCAAAATTGTTTTTCCCAAAGAAAATGAGGAATTAACAATTTCGGATATTTTTAAGTAGAAATCTTCAAAAAGTTCATCATCACCCATTCGAAGGTTTTCCCATTGAGATGCAAGGTTTTGAAGTCTTGCTTCTTTTTCTCCAGAGTTTCCTTCGAATACAGTTTCAAGAATGTCCCATGCATGTTTAGGCGTTTCACATGCAGAGACATGATGATATAATTCAGGACAAAATGCATGTATAATGGCAGTTAAACCATCTGAATTCTGTTTGACAAGAGCTTTCTCATTATCGTCAAATTGGTCAAAAGTTTTATACACATCAGTGCCTTCCACTTTTGGTCGTGAATATCCATTACAGACTAGTACCCAAGTACCAAAATCACGAGATAATAAGAATGACTTCATGGTCGACTTCCACCAAAGGTAATTAGTCCCATCAAATCTTGGTGGTACGTTAACAGAACTATAGGTTGGATCGCCACAACCACAGATTGTTAAGTCTTTTAAGTGTTTGCCCGCTCTGATACCAATTGAAAAGACGAGGGTATCGAGTACACCACCAAATCCTTTTACCAATAACCTATATAGACAATTTTGCACAACCTTTGCGGAATTAAGGTTGAATTACCAAAGTCTCTTTTTGTACTGATTAATTCACACAAACGGGAATCAATACAAGTTACAAAAAGGCAAATATTAACATACAGTGATTTACACAATATGAAAGATCAAACAATTATAATGCAGAAGTGTAAATCACACACAAGATTTTGTTAACGAGGAAACTGCAATCCAGCAGGAAAACCCCGGGACCTCATCCAGACCAAAATGAATACTCTTAAGAATTAATACACCATACACGCCACTATCAAACTTCGGTCACGATGGCTAAAACACTTGATCCAATTAACGACAATCAAATGCTTCCCCTCAGTATTCCTGCGTCTCCAATCACAATAGTGATCCCGCACATGTAATATCTTGAACCTCCAATTCAAGAGTTGCTTCACAGTCCTTCATGAAGACTATCGCTACCCGACCTCCAGTCGGACGATTATATTTCCTTCTGAGACAATAGATCGGTACGGTAAGGAACCAAAGTCATAGATCTAATCAAATGGTATTCAACCAAATATCACAATTCAATGTGTGGTGGTTCTATGATACCGAATCACGCATATTATATGAATAAACTGCTTGATTTGAACAAGTTTCTTATGTGTATGATATTAATCAAATACACTACTTGTTCTTGTCCCAGATTCAATCAAGTCCTTAAATGGATACAAAGGTGTTCTTGAGGATAATCAAGAAACTTTAGCAATATAAACAAATCCAAATAAACAACTTGATTCCACTTTTAGAGTCTATCGGCATGGCACACGAAAACAGCGTTTCGCTTACAAATCTAGGTTGATAGAAGTCTAGCTCCAGAAACTCTACAACACACCCTGAGTGTCAAATGATATCAGAAGAGCATTGACATAGAATAAACAAGGTGATCGTAGATATGGAAATGGTCATATTACTATCAATATGATAGCTCCTAGGCTTCTTGGTCCTGTTGGAAGCCTTTCCAAACTCAATTTGTTAACAACGAGTATAAAACTTGAAGAACTCTAGTTGGTATTCTAGCTTAGAGAAATGCTAGAAGGACAAAGCTTGAAGGGGGAAATGCATCTCCCCATTTAGTGTTTCGACTAAGGCATGTTTTGCAAAGGCAAAGTCTGAAACATTAATGAGAATTGAATAAGCATTCAATTCTCCATTAATGGCATTTAATGCGGACTTAACTACCTTTGACTTCAAATGTTGAAAACCATAAATGAATACAAGGTTTTATTTATTACAGCATTGAATTACTTGAAACTCTTATTGGAACCGTCCATAGAACCGGTTCTACTTGGCACTCGGTTTCTAGGACAAAACCGATTTTGCCCAGTATCAAAGTATTTCTTCTAAAGTTAACATGATGACAATATAAGCTTTGAATGTTGTCGTTAACTTTATCATAGATTCCAAAAGAAAGGAATGAAAAGATCTGGGTGGAAGGATTGGACCAATTCGAATTAAGCTAAGCAATAGAACATTGCCGTAATTCGAAGGTTTGCCTTATTGTGTCATTTAATGAACTCTTGCAAGAATGCACAAGTTCATGACCATGTTGAACCACATCATACTTTCAAGAATAGATCGCTGAAGCACATAGTATGATTGATGAATAGTCTTCACATTCCATTTGCAAGTGCAATAAATGAAATGTGGACAAGGAGATCGATTTCAATATAGAGGGATCGATTCCTTGTGTAAAGTGTACTGATTTCTAGTTACGGAAATCAATATACTTCTTAAAGTGAATTGATTACACATTAGTGAAATCGATACACAATTTCAAAGTGGATTGATTACAAACTAATGCAATGCATACCATAAGTGTGTAAATTGATTTATGGCATTGGTGTTCGATCTACTACCGTTAGGGGATCGATTTCTAACACCAAAAATCCATTCTTAACTTAAGGGAGATCGAATCCACCATGTGGTAATCGACCCAGGCATAAGTAGATTGATTACCAATTAAGGGAATTGAATCATAGCTCTGGAAATCAATACTTAGCCAATGGTAATCGATCCAAGCTATAATGGATTGATTTCTAATAAAAAGAAATCGAATCCTAACATTGGAATTCGATACCTAGAAATGGTAATCAATTCCTTTGCATGGTGATTGATTTCTAGTCCATACAAAACTAGAAACTGGCTTTGTTGCTTTGTGAAAAATCACTAGCACTCTGGACCAACTTGACGGTTATTAATAACGTACTTCTTGTGTTTGCTTTAATTATATAATCAGAGAATATAATGCGGAAAGTAAAGCACACAAGACACCAGAGATTTTTTTAACGAGAAAACTACGACCTGTAGAAAAACCTCGGGACCTCGTCCAGATTGAACACCACACAGTACTAACTGTCTACAAACACTAGCCTACTATAAGACTTCGGTCTGGGATGTAGCAGAGACCAACTCCAACCCTCCAAGCGAATTGGCTATTGTCGCACTCCTTACGTCTCTAGATCCCCCACAGATCGTCACACACTTGATTCCCCTAGCTGACGTCCTTTACAGGCCTAGAAGTTGCTTTAACCGCTGTTAAAGGCTTATGTCAATAATACCGGCTTTGCAACCTTAATTACTGACTGTATGTTTCGAACTGTCCTCTTCAGTTTAACATACATAAAGTGACTTCCTTCGGATTGCTCCAGGTCATACGGAAATCTACTTACAAGCGAGGGCTGACAAGTAAACCGAGTAAACTATGCCTAACTTGTCTCTACCTCAGTTGTAAAAAGAATCACTTAAGAAACTTATACAACTGGAGCTAACTAGGTCTTACAACACCAAGTGCAGTCGTGCGTTGCTTCCTTCAACCTTGTATGTAACGTATCAGTTCTTGAATAACCTTATTGCAGAAGAGAATGACTATAGAATAGACAAGAACGTGATCAGGTTACCAAGGTTACAGGTTAATATGATAACAACCACAGGGGTACGTTATCGCCTACCTCTGCTTCCCAAATCTCAAGAGAAGTCTTTATAGTCGTTAGGTAAATCCCACAGAGGAACTGCTACCTAATAGAGGATGACTATACCACAACAATCTTACACCGAAGTTCCAAGAGTTTACGATTAATTCCACAGAGAAACTTCGCGTATGCTTAATGCTTGTGGTTTTCGTTCTTTAACCCTCTATTTATAACACTCAATAAGATAGGTTGCTTAGGAATAAAGCAACTAGTTTCTTAACCTACAAGTGCCCATGTAAACGAACCCGTTACTTGGCTTGCACACAAAGAAACCCTAGATTTATCTCACTTGGAAGTCTTTTATCATTTATCTACCAAGTGTTTTGTTAGCTCAAAAACACTTCAAGATAGATATCCAACATACCAGAGATAATATCTTATTGACTTATTGAGATTCGTTAGATGGACCACAGAAGATATTCTGATTAGCACAAGTCCAACTAAGAGATAAAGGAGTCAGATGTTTAACCTGCGTGAAATTCCAGAAGAATATTCACTTGGACGGTTCGTGAACCGTCTGTCTGAACTCAGGCAAAATGCATTGAATATGGTGTTCACGTACATGTACGTGTACAGATCAACGTTTTGAACTCAGGTGTTTTTGCCTGAAAAACATTGTACCGTCTCTGGGTACTGTCGTAGTGCTCGAGATCAAAATCGAACAAGACAAGCCTAAACCAAGTCAATGGTCGTTCAAGTCTTACTTCGGTCACAGAGAGGATAGAGTTTGATCTAGGGAGGGAAACAGTGAAAGAAACTTGAGATCAGGTTGAGGATGTGTGTTTCTGGGTATAAGAGTTCAAGATCTCCGTCGTGAGAGTGACTGGAAATATCCAAGGCTAGAAGTGTGTTGGATACTCAGGTATGTGTGCTCCGAGGTTCTGGTATTCTAGTTGTTCTGAATGTTCTACTTGTTCTATCGTGTTCTGCCTTGGAAGATGGAGGAAGCCTCTATTTATAGTGTTGAACTCGACCTGATCTCTCGACAGAGAAGGTGGAAGTCGTGGAAGAGTGGAGGAGTGGAGGACATGAGTTGTGCTCTATAACTGCTAGAGTCGTGTAGAACATGTCCACTCAGCACTACTTTCTTGTAACTGTCCATCATCTCTATCAGTTTCTTTCTAACTACCGTAGACCGCCAGACCAATACCCCTAAAGTTATCCCCCCGTGTGATGTTTTGATATTTCGTGTAGTATGCAGATATTGCATGGCTGTGTTGAGTTAAACAGGTTGCATAGATACGGCTCTATGGCCAACATGGATGGGGCGCCACGGGTGCGTGCCATGGCCTTATAGCAACAGCCTTGGCCATTGGCCAGGGCTAAGAATTCATGGCCCCATGAGTATGGCGTCATAGGCCAGGGCCACTCTTTTATGGCACCATGATCATGGCGCCATGGCCTTGTAGCCACGGCCTTGGCCATAGGCCAAGGCCAATCTTTTATGGCGCCATGATCTCTTGTGGTGCCATGCTCATGGCGTCATGGCCAAGGCCAACCTTTTGGGACGCCATGAGTATGGCGCCACGGTTTTGAGGCCACGGCCTTAGTCATTGGCCAAGGCCAATCTTTTGTGACGCATTTAGGCCACACCAATTCGACTATGGCATGTTTGTGCACTTGGGCTATGGCGTATTTTAGGTCATGGCATGCTTATCCATGGTATATTAGGCCATTCTGTGTTTAGATTATGGCCTGCCTAAGTGTGTTTAGGCTGTTGTATGCTTATCAGAGAGCTCTGGACAGGCCTAGAGCCGCGATGTTTCTGAGGTTTTCATTGAGACTCAGGTATCGAGTCGTATTTTAAGAGGAAATCCATGAGGATGCGTCTCTGTTAACTCTCCACCATGGTACCAGTGAGCAATTTAGTTCTGATGTCGAGGAATTCGAAGTGATGTCGACATGAAGTAAATTGGTGGTTTTATGAGTTGGTGGGGTTATTCAGCATTGCACTATGATATTATTCTCTCCACCGGGAGTTATAAGAGAGAACTCATAGAGAGCATATTTAGCTTGCAGAACAGGTTGTATTATGAGCTATAGAGATGCGCCTGAGTAGGCAATTGCCTCTTGGCAAGGCATAATTAGAGAGTCGTTTTACATTTTTATCCCTCTTCCATTTTTCACCATCTACATTAAGTCCCCTGGTTAGTGTGGAACAATAATGTTTCATAATAAGCATTGGATGGTGATAACAATTCCAATGGCCTTAGATTTTTATTCAATACTAGCAGAGATTTGCAAATGGTTAAACCTTAGTGTTAATGGTCGTAAATCAAAATTAATGGTGTGCTTGTGTGCAAGAATACGAGAAAAAAGTTTCTTATATATATATATATATAGGTAGGTGAGAGAGAGTGAGAGCAAAAGGGGGCATGGCCATGGCGCCGTGAGATGCGGCGGACGGCTGTTGTCATGGCGCCATGATAGCCATGTCTCGAAATCCGTTTTTTTTTAACGCCAGCCCTAGGGTTGGCGGAATTTTAAGAAAGGCCTTGGGCCTTGTGTTTTTCTCCCCTTTCTAGGAGTTCTGTTGGTATTTGGACTCTTAATAGTTATGTATATATATACACATGCCTAGGTTAAACTTTCAACGGAGAAGAGAAAAGAGAAAAGGTTTTGCCAGCGCAGTATTTTTTCTTTCTTTTTGATTTATTCTCTTTAATTGTGCTTGTTAATCCTTGTTCATCATGTCATTATGTTCATCATGAAGTACGTTATTAATAACCATCGAGTTGGTCCATAATCCATCCTAGGGTTTTTCATCGTTTTTTTTTTTATCATTATTGTATATATATTTTTTCGAACGCCGTTTTTTTTTATGTGGCATATATATATATATATATATCTATAACATGCTCTTGTGGTCATGGAAAACTGGTGGCGCCATGGCGCCACACACATTTTTTTTTTAACGCATTGCCTTGGCCTTAAGGCCAAGGTATGCTTAGTAGCGTCATGCGTATGCGCATATGCGCATGCATTACTACTCATATTACAAGAAACATGTAAGTGTTAACATACATATGAGTAACTTACTTGAAGTTGTTTGTGTGCTACAGAGAAAGTATGGTGGTGATCAAGAGGCAGTTTCCAGACATCATTATGTCTGTGATACTGTTGCTAGGACTCCCAGGTGTACCGATGGTTTTTCGTATGCTCCTATTATTAGAAACCCGAATGTGCTCGTTAAGCGTGGAGACTTCTCTGCTTGTTTTATTCCAAATCGGGGAGACCTTGATGACTCCTCCATAGTGGTCTCGGGTGAGACTATCGGGTTCCTTCTGGAGTCTAAGGCGTGTGTTGGCGTGCCCGTTGATTTCAAAGATCCACAGTTCCCTGTGATTTAATGTTGCGGTAGGTACGAATTTATGTTAACAAACAAGCAGGTCCGGCCAATTTTAGATCGGGCAGGTATCTTCTACGCGGTGAAGGCTACTGGGAGCTTGAGGATAAGCAAAGATGCTGGTG
>JAJJMA010102913.1:4005-27356 GCA_023529015.1 Papaver nudicaule | reverse complement strand
ATAGAGAAGCTGTTCTACTCGATTATCAAGAGCAGACCTGATGAGTATCAAACTCTTTTACTGGGAATGCAAGTGTAAATAATAAAAACTAACTATTCCATTTTTCATCAGGGGGAAACCCTAATTAAGCATGTGCAATCATTACAAGGAGGAACTTTTGCATCACTATCTCTGATTCCATATCTTCCTTGTTATCATGACTCAAAGGACAGATAGTTCATACTGCTCTACATGTACATCAAACAGCAGTACAAGTGATATAAGCATAAGACCAAAGTGGACACATAAAGTCAAACGGCACTGAAAACTTACCTCTTTCTTGATGAAAGTAGTCAACAGGATTTCAAGGAAAATCTAAGAAAAACACTACTTAACTTGGAACAAGGATTCTAATATTTAGATTATAGGAGCATTGATAAATCACAAACATACAGTAAGACCCAACATTACAAGCAACTTATATCATCAGAAGTTCCAGGGAATACTTCACCTAAGAGTAGTAAAACTCACATAATTTAGAGTAAGCTCCTGCCCCATGAAGCAGTCTCAGGTACAAAAGTATGCAGATAACTTAGTGCGCATTGCCTATGCTGATTTAGGTGGCGATTGTAACTCTTGCATTTTGGAAAAATGAACTACCAACCGCGAATCATTATCCTTGACGTGTTGTATTCTTAGAACCTCCGAAGCTATCTGAAAACCAAAACTGCCACTGACCGCTATCCATATGAGTTGATCGGTAGGAAATGCCCTTCTTAACAACTGTAACATATAACAATAACACTAATCAGTCATGGGAAATTAGCTGCTCAGTTAATCCTTCTCCTCCGCACCAGAACTGATCACTGATTTTAAGAGTACAAATTAAGCAAAAGGAAGGAAGGGGCTTACAAAGACAGACATGGATTCATCCGTGAGTTGGTTTACTTCCTTGGTAGCCTGCTCAAGCCGTACACTGTCGATACCCTTCACCGACACCACCTCTTGAACTGACAATTTCCCTCCACCTCCACTAGTAATTCGTTAGTTTCAAATCCTATTACACTGCCCTTTCCATACCCTCCGCAACCTTTACAAACTCCTCAACCAGCAACACATCCTGAACTTACCAACAAGAGCTACTGAATCATGGCCAACTCCTCCACCAACAACACCACCTGAAACATGAAATGACCAACAAAACTAACTAAAACCATGACCAACTCCTCCACCACCAACACCTCTTGCACCAAAACCAACTCCTCCACCACTAGCACCACCAAATCATAACAATTAACCAGATCCTTGAGCACCAACAAATTTAAACCGCTAACTCAATCGCATTGAGCTCAAACAGTTCTTGAAAACAAATCCTACTAGCTAATTTATCGAATCTAATTCATTTCTTGATCATTTTACAAATATTGTATTCAGATCTATGAATATTCTAATTTTGTAAACAAAAATCAAAATGAAACCTACTCTCCACTTATTAACATTTCATTTTCCCAAAGAAAAACCTAAATTCCAAATTTCAGTACACAAATTAACAAAAATCAAAACCCTAAAATCCCAAATTCGTTAAAAAAACACAAAACCCATACAAAACTCTCCATCAGTTCGATAAATTTGTTTATTACCTCTACAATTGATTGGTAACAAGCGTAAAACAAGTGATTTTCCAAAGGATCAGAATCAGCAATACGAATAATCAAATTATTAGATCTCAAGAGATGTAAAACAAGTGATTTTCCAATAAATTTCGTTCGCCATGAAATTGAACTCAATACTTACAAGAAGTGTTATTCAAATGCAAACAAAAATCGGGAGATAAAAGTATAGATCTGAGAGAGATCGGAGGTGGAAGAGAACATGAGGAGGTGGTGGTGGCGACGGAGTGTTGGGTGGTGGCGGTGAGGAAAACAAAGAGAGAGGAGAGGCTGAGGCCAGAGAGAAACCAGTCTGGAACTTTCGGTTTTGTTTCGTTGAGAGAGGAGACGAAGAAGAGAGAGTACAGTACATAAAGGGTAAACCTGGAATTATCAATTGTCTAGGTTTTTCGGGACTTAAAATTTAACCCTACAAGGGTGATTGCGAAGGCCCATCAAAAGGAGGGGTGATTGTTACATTTCCACATTTAAAATCTCATAAATACTTCAGAAAAACAAATTCGATAACAAAAGTAAACAATTCGGCCGTAATTAGTTTTGCAACGCTAAGATGACGGGTTTTCTGCACGAAGAGTACATCGTTAAACCCAAAATTCACGACAACGGAATTTTAAGCATGTCAATAGAGTCCTATCTGTGCACTTCTGTTTTGCGCAAGTTGGGTCGAAATGGCATTACTCCTGAGAAAGAGAGAAGCTCAATAGGTTGTGTTATTATCATGCATGGAGGGGGGACCAAAAATGGTCCAAATCAGAGCACACAGTAAATTGAAATGGCGATGGAGATGCATGAACTGATGAAATGCACAGAGAGGGGGAGACGCGGTTTGCGCCATATCTAGGGTGTTAATTGTATTGTCAAGTACGTGTCACGTACAATAATTAACATCTTCATGTGCATGCATTCAATATCAAAATCACCCCCATACCCATTTCACTCGACCGACCACAAATCTCACCAACCCAATGATTTATGGCCCTCATTTGTCTTTGTTGTCGTTTTTTTACATATATATATACACGTGCACACCGGTGAATTGTTAATCCTGCTCGGGTATTGTGTGAATCTATGCTTTGCCATTAGTCGATAGGAGATATTTGGTTCAAATATTAGAATCCAGCCTGTGTATGTAGGTTTTAGGCAGATATTTCTCTATTAGAATGATTATCGTCAACTGAATCAAAACACAAGATAGTGTAAAGCTTCTGTATATAGTATCAACTATCACAGCAATTAACTGCGAAAACCATTCATACTACAATATTATAGCCAGTTTATAGTCACGTTCCAAAACTTTCATCCTTTGTGATTTTCTGGAGGATAACACCAATTTTGATTGATGGTAGAGGTTATGCAATAAATTACTGCATGGTATATACTGCCATCTAAAACAGTTTCGCATGGTGACAGGTTCATTATTTTCTTTCTTGGGTGAAAAGATGTTGGGACTACAATACACCTAGTGGGCACATAGCTATAAGAATAGTATCAATAGGGCTATGGCAAAGGAATGACCACACTATTCCTTCAGACACTAGCCTTATTAAACAGGATTGGCCTTCCATGCTCTCTATTGGTTGCAACTTGTTATAGTAAAAGCTAACCTACTACAATCTTGCCAAAGTTCTTTAGCTGATATTTTTAGTGTCACTGCATGCACTCTGCAATACTGCATACATCTAGATCCTTCTAGAAGGTTTAGTCTTGCCAACATTAAAGTGTGGCTATTATTTGTACCATTATCTCTAACAATTGCATTATCATCCATTCTAAATGCAATGTAACATTTGCTACCTTAACCCTCTCATAGCTAGAATCTTAGCTAGAATCCTAGTTTCGCCACTGGTTCGAACTTGGAGCTTATAACTCAAGAATAATACGCATGATACATTAGCATTGCCTCGTTGAGCAAAGCCTGAATTTACCTGAGAGTCTCAACTTGCTCTTGCAAAAAAGTGAAAAACATTATAGACACAACAAGACATAATATCATTAAACTTTGCATGTTTAGAATTTCAGCCAGATTTAAAAAGGTATAAATCATTTTGCTTCCTAATCATCTACTAGGCTAGCTAGCCAAACTCCAGCTAGATAAACTCTGAAGGCTTAAAGTCATTAACACTGGCAGGGCCTAGTTGCTGTTTCCCCTTCTGTTTGTAAGAAATAAAATTTGGTCCACCCACCACCATTTCCCCAGTTACAACAGAAAATGACCATACGCCTTATGTTTTGTGGGGGTGGAAAAGACAGACCATATGACAGAGTAAATGAACAGAAAGCTCTGTAACCCCAATATAAATGGGGGAGGGAGGGAAGAGAAGAAGATGAAGAAGATAGAGGACACACCCACAAAGGAGACAGACGTAAGCTGACATACTGCCTTCTCTTTGTCCCATTAGATGGTGCCCACGTGGACTCCTCATTCTGATTGGATGCCTGTGGGGCCTGTATACGTGGCAGTAGGGTCAAACAACTTAGCCGTTTTGATTGTGAGACGTCAACATCAGTTCAGATCTTTGGCAGAATCGGTCCCACTGATGAATCATAATAAAAGAGAAAAGGAGGTGATTATCAGAAAATTATTTAATGGGTAATGACTATTTTACCCTTGTCGACGAACGGCTTTGACACTCAGAGTCAGAAGTGATCTTAGGATGATAATGAAAAATCTATTTCAACGAGGCACATTATGTGCTAATTAAGTCAGAAGTTAGTTTAAAAACACAATTTTGAATATGATTTATAAAAATAAAAAATTAAGTCCATGCGAAGTAGATTGTTTATGCTTTCGACTTCTGGAATTGATATTGTTTTTGATATTTAAACACCCTTAGAGCATCTTCAACAAAAATATTCTTATGTGAATCTCGAACAATGTTGTTTTAACCTTTAAGATATTTTGTAAAGATATAATCTTAACCGTTAAATTTAATTTAAATAATTATTAAAAGAAAATAAATAAAATATAGGGTTTTCTCGAAAGTCTAGTTAAGACTTTTCTGTAAGACCATTTTCTAATCCATGTCATCACTCCTAAACTCAAAGACCCTACTAGATTCATTTTAAAAAAATTTAGGTCTAAATCGTAAGTGGCAATAAAAATTATGATCTTCACCCACTGTTGGAGATGCTCTAAGTACTCTTTTGTCATTTGAATACCGATATTTCCTTCGTGTAATTGTTGTTGTTATAATCGGAAAACTAAACTGTCATGTACATTTACATTTTGGTAATTCAACTATGCTGGTGAAGTGGCTAGTCATGCCCCCCCCCACTAATTGTTGGAGCTGAATAGGCAATGCAAGGTAAATGCATATCCAACCAGCCTTAAAAACACAAATTAATGAGGTTGTTAGCAAAAGTAAATAAGGGGTATGGTTACTATTCCTCCTCCTCCTGCTGCATCTCTGATTTATGATTCCCACGAATCCCACCTGCCTTCTCTTCAATTGCTACTTAGAGACTGGAAACAGTGTAGTCCCCACACATACCCCCACCCACCAAAAACCTGCAATACACTGCACAAAAGAAAAACAGACTCATGCAAGAATCTATATTTCCTTTTCCTTTTCTCTCACTCTTCTTCTTTGTGTATATATGGATAGATTTACATCACCATTGCCTCTTCTGTAAAAAAGGAAAGTAGAATGCATTTTACACTACTGGTCAATCTGTGCAGTGCATGTGTGAAAGGAATCTAGAGAGATGGATAGAGAGGAAGAAGCAGGAGGTGGAAGAATGTTATTTGCTGAAGAAACAACCATCCACAGACTTGTGCAAGCTAGTTGAGAAGGGATTGGAGGATTTGTTTTTACTTTAAATGAGTGTTCAGAGAATTCAAGCAAAGCCATGCATCTCCACTTTGATATTATCCTTATCAGGTCTGTTTTTTATCTGGTATTTTCTATTGTACTTTAATGTGCAACAGGTTTCTTACTTCCAGTAGTAACATTTGGAAGAGAGGTATTGGTGATTATCACCTCATCTTGTGGAAAAACCTGTAAAAAGATAATTCTATGGGATTGACGGAAAGCATTTTTTTTTTAGTAGTCAAGCATAGAAAAGACTTGGTTTAGATTCTATCTTAGAAGGATAAACCACAAAAGAGTTCAGGATAATGAAGAACTCAAGCTTAAAGTTAGATAAACTATTGTGTGTAAACTGCATGTTTGTCACTTGTCCAAACATCAGTAGCTCTACTCTGACATTTTTTCTAACCTCCAAATCATTCCTCTATCATCAAATATATTGTAAGCTCAATACATGATTTTATCCTTACTACTAGTACTAAATCATTTGACTAGATATCCTCTAATTGTAATGTCAAATAATTTTTTTTAGAAAAAGGAAGGCTATATTGAAAAGAAAAATATATGTACAGTAATTACAAGTTACAACCCAGTGTTCAAGCAGCTGTATATTACAGATTTACAACGTTCTCCCACTGGGTTAGGATTTGAGTAACTGAATAGCCAGAAAGACTATCAATCCTAGAGCACCAAATCCTAGACTATCAATGTCAAATAATTGAAACTACTGGTACCATGTAAAATTCAATCTTTAGAAATCCAGATTTTCATGGGACAAGTTCTTTTTTCTTTTTCTTTTTGATCGGTAAAATTTTTGGTGTCAAATAACTTCAAACGCAGGTCATTAGTATCATCGTCCAATAACTTTATTTCTGTACTACAGTAGTATTGACGTTTTTACTAGCATTTCACCGAAATATTACTAGGGAGTTAAGTTTTTTTTCTCTTTTTCTTTTATCTCATCTAACATGATTTAGATACCGTCAAAGTTCGAACTCAAGTACAAAACATTTGATACCAAAACATATACTATAAATTAGGTCAAAAGAATTGAAGTGTCAGAAGGCATGCATACAACCATCACTCTATCCATGAATTTAAGTGAAAGTTAATTTGAATGGTCACATTTTCCTGCAATTTTAGAGAGCAAGGCGCAGGCATTTATGTAGTGTGTATGTGAATGCAATTATATACACCATTTCATTACTTCTTCTTCTTCTTTTCACAGTTGTTAATTTGTTGGTGTTGCAGTCCATAACAGTAATCTCTGAGTGATACATAAAAAAAGTGACAGCAGAAGCCATGCGCCTCTGCAGTCCAGCACCACCAATTTGTATCGAGCAAAATGTAACTCAGATTACAAGAGAGAGTGGCAGAGGGGGCATGGAGAGTGCTAGTTGAGAGACTCTTTAACATGTTGTGAGAAATATCATTACAAGTTCTCTTCTTTCCATAACAGACTTAAATCATCATCTTTTGTAGTGTTATTTTTTTGGTATAAATTTTTGTCGATCGAATTGGAAAAAAAAAAAAAACAAAAAAACAAAGATGCAAAAATGAGGGTTAGTTCTTCCAATGCAACAACCATAGAGAATTTAGCAATGGCAATGGAGTATTTTTGTTTTTTTTTGTTTTTGATGTATCATACTGTGCCTTGATATTAATATGCTATGCATTGGCGGAACCATCATAGATTACGGGATAATTGTTCTAGGGTCATTATCTCATGAAGCCTATTTCAGGTCACCAAACCTAATGTGCACCTCTTCCATACACTATACTAATATTTTACCCCTCTCCTTATGTTATTGTGGTGCCATGAAAGCTGCAAGTGTATCCATAGGATGCACCTAACACCTCTAGGTAGGGGGTTTGAGAAGCTTTGGCATGTTGTGAGAAGGTCTTTACAAAAGGTCCAAGTTCTCTGCTTTGCTATAACAGACTCGAATCATCATTTTTTTGGTATTTTTCCTTTTTCCTTTTCCTTTTTCTTGCAATAGTAATGGAGATTCTTGTGTCAGCCTTTTCCTGGTGACGTTTACATATAAGAGAAGGACCTGGTCCCATGAGCCATTGTTAGTTTTCAGACATGATCCTCTTCCCTCTGAGTATATTCATTAGATTCTCTGTAATTTATGTCAACATTACCTCTCTTGTTTTAGGTCTCTTTAATGACATTAATCTCCTTTTTTAAGGTAAGTTAATACTCTTACATTATTTGACCTACCTACATGCCTCCCAAAAGGCACACCTAACTAATTACTAGGTCAGTTAACGTAGCAGTAAGTATATACTGTACCTCTTTAATGTTAGAGTTATCTTAAGGTTCTTCTAGAAGATGAAAACAAACTTCATCCATAATCAAGTTGACATCAAGATTAGATCCAACATGGTTTATGTTAATCCTCATATGTGAACTTCTAAGACAAATGGTAGACTAGAACCTACATCTGGACATAACTTTGGTACCAAATCCGAGATGAACAAGGCTCTTACAAATATTTTAGTAATTACACATTGCTAATTGGTTTTGAGTTTAAGTTCTTAGTAATTTTTTCTCTGAGCAGATGTACAGAGTGCACTCTGCTCATGTGGTCATGTTTAGAAAAATGCAGGTACATTTGGATAACCAAACAAGTTGACATTAAAATGTGAATATGGTAAAAAAAATTACTTATTGTTTCCTCCCACAGGGCCACAAGAGGCTCCTACTGCTATTGGATTCAATATAAGTAGAAAGAAACAAATGGTATTGTTGCAATAGATATAGCAAAAGAAGGGTAATGGGATGTTAGTCTAAATAGTGGTCCAACCGCCCCATTAAATCCTGGTAATAAAACTCTCTAACAACCTGAGCTTCTTGCCAAAATGGGCAACACTCCAAAAAAATTAAAAACCCTAGAATGTCTTGTACCCTATTTATAACAACCATGATGCACAAGTTTCCCTCACCTCACCCCCCACCATCACTAGAGAAAAAAAAACCTCATTTCCCTTCCTCGAGCAACTCTAATTCTATCTGCCTTTTCTTGTACTTTGCTCACTGCAAAAAGCAACCCCCTCATGATTCTCCCTTCCTAAGTACATCTTCAAATATTCTAGCTATACTGTGCTTGAGAAAGAAAAATGAGGAGTAACACTAGATCATCAACAGCAAAGCAAGGTAACAACAAAGGAGCAGGAGCAATGGAGGTTGAGAAGATCAAGAAGCTAAAAGATGAACCTCATTTATCCGGTGCTTATATCCGAAACCTCGTTAAGCAATTAACCTCATCAAGAAGTACCACCAAAGAATCACAGCCTAAACAAGGCCAAGGTGCTGATCATGTAGATGAAAATGAGCAAAACCAAGAAACAACCAATCACTCCATGTCATCTCAAAACCCTAAGAACCAACCTCAACAACAACAACAACAACAACCTAAGAAGCAAGTTAGAAGAAGATTACATACAAGTAGACCTTACCAAGAAAGGTTGCTCAATATGGCTGAAGCTAGAAGGGAAATTGTCACTGCACTCAAATTCCATAGAGCTTCAATGAAACAAGCCAATGAACAACAGCAGCAACAACAACAACAATCTCTTCATAACCTATCTTCATTTGAACATGAGCAACAAGAAAGAAGAAATCCTAGAATTTATCCATCAAACACCACCACCGCCAACAACAACAATTTCACAAATTACTTGGAGAATTCTTCTTACTCATCTTTCTCTTGTCCTACTCCTTCTCTTATGCAACCTAATATGAATCATTTCTTGTGCACTTCTTCTCCTTGCATTGAACCAACACTACCTATTATTGATCATCTCAATCTCACTACTTTCCCAAATCATCAACCACTAGGCTTAAATCTCAACTTCCATGACTTTAACAATTTAGACACCACTTCACTCTACTACAACAACAACAGCCAATTCTCCATGTACTCTTATCCATCTCCATCTTCATCTTCTTCACCACCGCCTACTCTCGCGAGTACTAGTACTACCACCGAAGAAACTCATTCTTTCGTTGGATCACCGGACGGGGTACTTCCTCATTCGTTCCCAATGACCGACATGATGATAGATGCCACGGGGGAGAATGGATTGCACCCAACAATGGATGATGACGAAATGGCCGAGATCCGTTCGCTAGGAGAACAACACGAAATGGAGTGGAATGACACGTTGAATTTGGTTACCTCAGCTTGGTGGTTCAAGTACTTGAAGAAAATGGAGATAAATAATAACAATAATCCACATGACAATAGCAAAGGATTGTTATCATCAGATGAAGATGGGATTATGAATAGCAATTTGTTTGATGAAGTCATGGAGTTTCCATCTTGGATGAATTCTGATAATTCCAATGATGATGAAAGCTTCTTCTTGCAACAGCATTTGGATGATTCTTACTACTCTCATAATAAGGACTACTTTCAAGAATCTGCTTTGCCATGGTAAGTAGTAATTAAGACATTTTTTTTCATACACTACTATAACATCTTGATTTTTGATACTTCATCAATATTTTGAAAATTTATGAGACCTACACAGAGATCATCAGGTTTTCTTGATCATTTCCTAGCAAGAAAAATCAAATCATGATCATTACAAAATAGGATCTTGTGGTAAGTGTATTGGGAGTGTTAGAATATGACCAAGTATTTGTATGAAGAGTGATTGGGTGGAAATATCATATCTTTTGGATAGATGGTGAATGACAAGTGGCATGAGTTTGCATTACATCTGCTCAAAGGTGGATGCCATGTTTCATAATAAATCTAGTAAGAAAAAGCCCAGACCAATCCAGATAAGCCCAACAAAAACTGAGTTGATGCACAATCCTCAAGGTTCTGACACCTGAAATCTGTCTGATTTTTGGAGGTCAATTAGCTGAATTAATTACTCCATAAAATCTTGATAAATAACAAATCTTGATGGATACATTATGGCCTTAGATAGGAGAATCATACCAAGCCCAATGAAATAGGCCCATGATTTATTTTATTTTTAAATTTTTTTTAATATATTTGTATTTTTTATCAACATTGTAAATGACTATTTTCTAAAATAATTATTTTGCAGCATGGATATTGGAGAAATCGATGGGATCGACAGCGAGTGGTTAGCGTAATTAAGTCGGATTTTGATTATTTTTACTATCAAATCTTTGGCTTTTTTGATATTTTTTCTACTTTATAAAAATATGAATTTAAATAAGGTTTACTTTGTTTGAGAGAAATGAAAAACAAATAACATCTATTGATGGTAAAGAGGGAATTATGTTGAGGTCTCTTTATTGTAGTAAGCTGATAATTCTTTTTTTTTTAACCCCACATTCTATTTGCAAACTAGAATAGAATAAGAGCAAGCACTACGGTGCTACTTTTTTGTGTTTTTTTGCTCACATTTTAGGTAAAAAAAAAACAAGATAATATACAACTACTATGGTTGAGAGGCGGCCACTGAAAGGCCGCCCAATTATCGGGGGCGGCCACTTAGTGTCCGCCCCCAGTCAAGGTTTGACCTTGACCAGAAATACTTTATCATCATTCTCATACTTTGCAAATTCACACCCAATACTTTTCACCCAAAATTTGATTTTCAACTTGTTTCACTCAATCATGCTTGCATTAAAAATAAATTGAGTTACACCGTGCTGATTATATAAGCATTTGTAAGAGCAATATCTTCCTCCGTAGTAAAATTCTTAACCATATTGAACCGAAATGAAAGAATTTGAGTGAGTGAGAGTTAGAGTGAAAAATATGTGAAATGTTTGATATTTTCAACAAACCCCTGGTTTTGTAGGCGCTATGACAGGGTTCGGTGATCGACCTGATTTCAACAAATCCCTGATTTTGTGGTGTGAGCAAAGAAAAGTCAAGCAAAAAAAAAAAATCGAGGGGCAGCCACTCAGTGAGCGCCAATTTTTTGGCGTACACCCAAAGGCCGCAGTCGACTACTGAAAGGCCGCAGGGTACGTACACTGAGTGTACGCCCCTTAAAAACGACTTAAAACTTGGCTCACATGTGAGCTAGCCAAGTTTTAAGTTGTAGGTCTTTTTACCTACTATTCATCCAAAAAGTATGGTGCTTGCTCTAAGAGCTTCCACAATGGTGGTGCTATAATGGGTTCTATAGTTATATTTAGGATCCAAAAGTGAAAAAACTAACCACAGTCTTCATGCTATACCCAAATATAGGATAGCATTTCTAGGGTTTCGTCTCATATTTGACACCCTCTCGATAGGATTTGAGGGAGCGGAACTGAGTACTGCGTTTGGAAATGAGCGGAAATTAATAATGCGTTAGGTCAGAAACGCGAAATAATGTTGCGTCTGAGGGGTGAGCGTAGTGTGAGTTTGCGTGAGAGTTAGACGTAATATTAGAATACGTGTGACTGGACGTCAGATAAAATTGCGCCTCGATTGAAACGCATGGTGTGGATACGCTTACTTCAGGCGTATACTTTATTACCGCCTGATTCAACCGCATGGTGTGGTCCGTGTGGTAGTTGAGGCGTAATATAGTCTAACGCCTCCTCACAGACGAGAGAAATCTCATGAGCCCTATGGAAAGGACGCACTAATCAGGTGCGTCCGATTTTTCCTTGTTTTTTCTAACTTCCCATTTTGCTTTTGTTTGTTACTTCGTACCAGACCATTTTTTTTTTGTTAATGTGGTGTAACAAAATTCAAAAAGAAAGAAAAACGCCTTATAAGAGTGCGTCCCACAAGAGGCGCAATATTCACGTCTGTCTTGTTTAGACGCATTTTAATTATGCGTTACATTAAACGCAATATTCACGTCCGTGTGAGAGTTGGACGTAATATTAATCTGCGTCTAACATTACACGCATTTCATTTATACGCCTGGGGTGAAACGCATTACGGAAATGCGCTTAAAATGTGACGTTTTGTGTGTTTTCGCTTGTTAATGAAACGTATCATTGATCTGCGTCATCCTCGGACGCAACACACACCTCCGCTTTGCTATGTTATAGCATCTGCCCACTACATTTCTTTTCGAAAATCTCATTTATAAATGCCAAATATGAGATAGGATTTGGCATTTGAGACGCTCAAAATTGTGGATGCTCTAAGAGATTGATCTAAGAAATTATTGACTAGACTACTGTTAAGCCATTGCTATTTAATTTTCTTTCCTGTGCGGATGGTATAAGTTTTTTTTGTATCCCTTTCTCGTACTAGTGAATCTTTTCTTTATGAGTCAAAGAAAAGAAAATAAGAAAAATCAAAATTATTAACACCTAAATGAAATTTGGAAAAATTATTTGACACTCTCAAAGTGTGAACACAAGTAGGTCATAGTTTCTAACCGAGTTATGGATTTGGTAGAATAACAATAATTTAATTTTGAATAATATATTGAATAATCACATGGAGAGACAATATTCTCTTTTGCATTAGAAAACAAAAACATTATTTAAGCTCATATTCTTTAATTCATTTATTTACTTAGAAATTAATATCACTTGGCAAAGCCGAACCGAACCGAACCGAACCGAATCATTGGTCGAACCTTATCTGCGAGGTCGATCTCGTTGCCGGCCAAACTCGCCAAAACCAACTCAAATATTACTACAAACACTTAATCCCACTCATCCTCGAGCATCCCCGACGATGAAATCGTTATAAAAAAATTAATTTAATTATATTACCATGCTTCATTTATCTTAAGTGCTCAATGTCTTCATTGTTGCATCATTTATCTTCTTCATAATCCCGGTTGTTGTAAGGACTGAATGCCTCTAAGAACCAATTTTTCTTCCTCCATGTTTTCAACCCCATCTCCTCACATATGTCATCAGTGTGGTTAATACTAAAAGTTGAAATGCAAGGCTTCTTCTTGTAAAACCTTGTTGATCTCTTTGACACTTCAATCTCTTTCGATATTTGTTCGAGCATGTTCTCCACTGTTGGAAGCTTGAAACGGCCATCCAAAGCCCGCGACAACCATTTGCATCGTATCTCCGAGGAATGTAGGTTCGATACACTTTCCGTGTACCCAACAAAAGCCACTCCTGGGATCAATGGGTGAATTGTACCCCGGTACAATGGCATGATGCCAGTGGAGTCCTCTAACAAACTCCTAAAGGGTTCAGGGAACAGAGACTTCAGCTTGCTCTTGCCGTCGAAACCGGTTGCAAGAACAACAACGTCTGCTTCCAGCTTTGTTTTGTCTTCCAATTCAATTCCGCCACTCCAAAAACTCCATTTCGGACTCTTTTTGAACAAGATTCTGCCTTGGTCAGCCTCCTTGAAGAAGTTCTCGGGCAAGATGGCCATCTGACACGACGCGTAGTCTTCCTCGAATGGGTGATTTGGTTTCAACCCGTATTTGGCTAGAGGGAGTTTCCATTCCAAGTAGGATTCAATGAATTTCGATACTCCTTTTCGCTGTTCATTTGTTCAAACAAAAACCATCAGTACACTAGATAATGGTAAATGAAAGAAAAAACCCACATGAGAAGGTGAGTTGCTTACCATTGGAGATGCAAAGAAGCAAAACAGATCTTTCAATAAGCTTTGATTTGGTCTTTCATGGAGGAATTGTGAAAATCTTGTTGAATAGAACAAGAAAAATGGTAGCCCCCAAATCGAATAAGATGGGACAGTCCAGTGCAAAGTCCTTATCACCATGGTGCATGGTTTTCCATCCGGTCCTATATAATCAATCATTCATAACAAACCCAACATTAATGAGAAAGCAATATTTAAACAAATCAACAAACTCAGATAGGTTACTGAATCACTTTTGAGCATAATGAAAAAGGATCCTATTTCGGTTTGAAATGATCAGAGCACCGGGATTTAAACTATTAATCTTAAATATGAGAGTCGATCTACAGTCAATTAAATTATTGATAAATTATGAAATAAAAATGAAAATCAATAACTTTCCACTGGTACATTGAACTGGTGCAACTATAGACAAATCATGACAAGACTTGACTAATTAAAAAACTAATTTTCCTACTCGTTCAAGATCTTTATTCTCTATTAGTTAATGTAAAAGTAATACTAGGCAATTAGACAGTACTTAGTAGTTAGTACCCAACAACTACTAATTGTCCTTTGTTTCTATTTTGGTTTTTTTTTTTTTTTGAATTGGTAAGGATATACTGAAAATTATTACTAGCATTCATTTGGTCTAACAACATGCAGATATAAAATTAGTCCAAAAAAACGCTTGTACTTTCATATTTAAAATCAGCATTTCAAGTATTAGCACGCCAGATAAAAAAAAATCTGATTTTTTCTTCCAAAACAAAACGAAAAACACACAGTAGTTTTGAGTAAAGCACTGACCATTTCAAAAAACCAAAACTACAAATAGTAGTCAAGTTGAACTTAGATTTTTTATTTTCTCTGTTTGACACTTGACCAAAACCATAAATCATACGACTTCTGTTGACTAGTTAGTATACTTGGTAGGCCTAGAAACAAGAAAATTAATTAATCAACCTAATTAAGTAGAAGATACACTAGGATGCATATTTTATATGAAAGTTTTTGACCTCTACGACCAAACAAATTAAGTTGTTAATTTAAGAAAATTAAAAACCGCGGCTTAACAGATTCGACAGACACGGTTGATTAAGATGTTTGTTTAACAGAATCGAATTAACTTTGTATACCTTGATTAGCCTCGGCACATTCAGTAGCCAAGTCTATAGCTGATTTCTTGTAACCAATGACTACAACTTTTTTCCCTTGAAGTAATTCAGTTGTTTCTTCCTTGTTGAGTTTGCAATAATCAATTGTATGCATAACTTTTCCATTGAAAATCTCTGGACCTTTGTTTTTCGGAAACTCGGGGATTTTCGGAATGTCGCCGTATTTTCCAATACACACCACTAGATACTCAAATGAGTACCACTGTAAATCATAGACAAGTCAAAAACAAAAGAATTCAGCATATGCAATTGAGTTTTGATGTCATGAAATATTCAGTTGGCCAGGAGCCTGGCTCATAAACAAAAATCTGGATACTGAGATAGAGAAAGAAAGAATTTTACCTCAATGGTCTCAGAGTATTTGGACCTCACAGCAACTTCCCAGAGTGGTTTACCACTACATAGGGTCGATTCATCGTCCTCTACCAACAAATCAGTAGTCATTGCGTCTCGGCCACCAACATATCGCAATTCCACAACCTTTGTGTTGAATTCGACGTACTTCAACACGTCGAAATGCTTAGCATAATTGTACACGTAATCCACAATCTCAGTGCTAGAAGGAAAGTTGTGGTTATCTCTTTCAGGCCATGGGTAATCCGAAAACTCGTAATCATACCTTGGGGTCTGAAGCTTGGTTGATCTATATGAACAATGTTGCCAAACACCACCAAGGGAATCCGAGCCCTCGAAAACTATTGGGTTATAACGCTTGAGTTGCTTGGCTGCCGCAATACCACTTATCCCAGCACCAATGATTCCCACTTTGGAAACCCTGCTTGTTGTGGAATTCTTTTGCATGTTTTCGGCCATGACGAAAAATGGTATGGAGAAACCTTTCGGTACGTAGGTACAAGGTTTTCTTGAGGGAAGGAAAACACAAAATTGATGAGAAACAATGAGTATTTTGGTTTGTTTTTGAAAGATGGAAATGGGTTGCCTAGTAAGGAGAAGAAATGGGTGCAAGGTTTAGAGTTTATGATACTTGCTTGAGAGAGTTAAAGAGATTACTGGTTTGGGATGAGATTGAAGAGAAGTGTCATGGGGTATTTATAGGTAGAGGTCACAGCATTTTAAGGTGGACTTAATGATTTTAGTCATAAAGAAATGAATTAAGTTTCAAGGTAGTATCTTGTGTCACTCTCTCCTGGGTGCATAGAGAGCTCATCACAAGAATAAGTAAAACCTTAGACTATTTTTATTGTTGAGTGTATCCATATTTTATTTTCCACAGGATGTTTGTAAATTTAATTTTGTTTGATTCCTACTATTTCTTTCTTGAAAATGTAATATTGGTATAATCATTGACTAATATTGGCCTGAAGTAAGGAACAAAAACTTGGCTATTTTGTGGGCGAGGCCTTTTTTAATGAGGGTGAGCACTAAAACAAAATAGGGTTATAATGAAGTAATCTCAAAAACCCCTTATACACCATAATTAGGATTAGAGATTGTAATTGGGATTAGCAAATAAATTATTGATTATCAAAAAATATTAGATTATTAATTAGCAAATCATCTTAAAATTAGATTGTTAGCCATTATCACCACCACCACCTCCATTGTCACCACCACCGTCTCCATTTCCACCACCACCACCGCCTCCAATTCCACCCCGACCACCACCACCATTTGTGATTGTGTTTTCAAAAATGTTCAAACATGATCCTGAAAGCTCAAAACAGTTATGGGAAGACTTATTTGAATGTTAAATTCGTCGAAAATCAACTCAGCCCAATTGCTTCGTACCCAGAATCGTCAAAGAAATGACATAAAATTATGACGATTCCAGAACTCGTCAAGGTTATATGATGGTCTATGACGACCCTGCGTGTAAGGATGAACAATCGTCAAGGTTTTTGCAGTGGCATGATGATTTAAAAGATGATCCAATATGCCCGAAAATACTGCAACATCGTCACACTATGTAATAAAACCTTGACGATATAGCTTGGAGAAAAAAAATAGCTTTGAGAAAAATCACCCCTCTCCATAAAACAAGTTAAATCGTCACACTATGTATTAAAATCTTGACGATTTAGCTTTGAGAAAAATAACCCCTCTGCCGAAAAAACAAGCTAAATCGTAATGGCTTTTGCTTAACTTACATGACGATTAAGTTTTATTATGCTCAAATCGTCGTGATTGACAGCATGACCATGACGAGTGTAGGTGTATTAACAGCTGTTTGAAAACAGGTTGTCGGAATCGTCGTGGTTTGAACATAAACCATGACGAATTTCTGATTTTTTTTAAGTTTCCAAACAATTTAGACATGTAAACTAACACAAATGAATCAAACAAAGTACGATTTACCAAATCCTATCATATCAATTGTCAGCAACAAACCGTTAAAAAAAAAACAAACCAGTGTCAACCTAGGAAACGAAAAATGTATTAAACACACCAAACCGACATAATATTCTTTCACCTACTAAAACCAAAGTGCGAAACGAAAAAAACTAAACCATATCATTGTTGCCCCCATCAGCTTCACCTTCACCTTCACCTTCACCATGCTCACGGCCACGCCCACGACCACGACCACGACCTCGTTTAGAAGTTTCTCCTGTCTCTTGAGTCTCTTGAGTTTCACTGGTTTCAATATGACTCCTCTTCGTGTTGCGTTGTAATTCCTCGAACATGTGCTCCGCCTCAGGCATATGGATGTGCCTAACGTGTTGATTATGCTGGTTCAGTTCAGCTTCGGTCAACCCCTTTCCTTTATCCAATCTCAAACACAACCAGTTGAGGACATCTTTCAACCACTCCTTATATTTTCATTAAAAAATAAAACATGAGAGTTAGATATTTGAGTAATCTAAGTGTGAATCTTAAACATCTCAATTGGAAAATATATACTTACGCATAACTTGTACAACGAAGAATCATCATGGAAGGTATTTCGCCCACGTCCACCACGTCCACGAGGGATAGTGACTTCCCCTTCCCCGCGTATCACTTTGGCTTGCGTGAATGCAAGGTACCATTTCAGGTATCGTTTTGTGCTCTCATGTCCAAGCACCAACCGATCCCATAAAAGATATCCGTCTATCAAATTATCCATTTGTTCATTCCAATGTTTGTTCAAGGGTTTGTAAACTACGTTAATACGCCCAATATCAGCACCTGATTTTTCACGATCCACTTTGAATTTCCCATCACCTTTTTTTTATGTCAATTGGACGATCTTGAACATACCCGACTTGCTTCATTATTCTGCTCGGATCGTACATTGTATGCCCAAGGGGGTGCCACAAAAGACTATTGTACAAACATATTTGTTCTTTTGGTAGCATCTTCCCCTTACTCCTATCAAAAACCACCTCTTGTGCCTCCATGGTGTCCAATATATGGTGAACAAAAAGGTATCAATTCTTCTTACCCTTCAGCTGATCCCCAGTGAAGATGTACCTCTTGCCTCTTGGTTGATCTGGTTCCCATTGGCCTTTCTTTTCCAGATCAATCCACCTATCATTTGCTGCCATCAGTTTTGGAAAGTGTTCATATATCCACACCTGTGAAGAATATCAACTACACATTAACAACAATCCATATATATATATATACGGAATAGGTACGAACTTAAACCACCAAAAATTTATATATTACCTGCAGCAGAGAAGTGTTCCAATTGAATTGAGCAGTTTTATGACGGGATACCTTTCTCAGCGTCGTGTTCAATTTGACACTATGGCTGTTCCCCACGAGTACTTCACCTTATCCAAGGGATGTAATAGCTGGAGGTAGTTGGCGTTCACCCTGTTACCGGCAGACGAAGGGAATACACAAACAGCGAGGACATATAAGAGATAAGCCGCAGTAGCAGCCCTTACTTCATGATCTTCCATTGGAGTATCCTCATATTTTTTCTTGGTCCCAGAATACTCCGCTCTCAACCTTACCAGATTGAACTCCCTCTTCGGTTTGTCATATTTGTCTCTCATATACCTTGAGTCCGTCTCATTCTCACTCCACCCAAACAACTCTTCGCACGATTCACCAAGTCTCTTAAAAGTGAGTTGCTTTACGTAGCCTTCATTGGTTGATTTGCCATCAATTTTGACCTTGAAAGCATGATGAGCATCTTCAGGAGTGAGCCCCATCTCCACGAACCCAAAGTGCATGGTGTCTGTCTCCGCATAATACCTCTCACAGAATGCTGATATCGTCTCGCTGTCATAGTTGATAACAAAGTTATCTACGATTGGCCTCACACCGGAGTTGTCAACAATCTCTATGAACCTTTCACATTCATCTTCAAGCTTCCAGTTTGACATATTGTGGTACGCCGTTTGGTGCCTCAATAGTCTAGTGGCATTCGAATGATCCTACGAGATAGAAATTTATTAATAACAATCAACCTATTAGCTAAACGTATCTTAAATGAGAAGCAAGGGACGGGTATATTACCATGGTAGCGTAGACTGTTTGGGCCCAAGAGGTTTTGTATCCGAAAAGAACCTCTCCACCATCAGCTGGTACCCCGTAAGGTCCGTGTTCTTTTGGTAGCATCAGAATCTCATCGGGAATGTGTGATTCCTTCGCTTTAGCTTTCTTTTTGCGTTGGGGTTGGTCTTCACCTTGGGGTTCGTCATCGCCATCACTTTCCTCATCATCATCATCAGTTTCCTCCTCATCATCACCACCTTCCTCATTAGGGTCTATCCCAGCAGCTCTGTATTCCTTTAATTGCATTTGGAGCACGTAGTCAGGAATATCATCTTCAACCCTCGGAGCATTACCATCATCATCGAACTCCATAGCAGTAGGAATTGCATCAGGGTTGGCTCACGGATTATCACGGGTCGCTGTCTGGTAGTATGAAGACTTGGTTTTGAACCCTTGGGTGGCATTTTTCTTGTTTCCCTTTTGATGTTCTCTAACCTTAATACATACACAAAACAAATCAATTAACAAGTAAACTGACACAGTAAATCGTCATGGAAACAAAAGAATATACGACGATTTACATCAGAACAATCTAATCGTCAAACAATTTGACAAATGCATGAAGAGTTCATTCAGCCCTACCCTAAATCGTCAAGGTAAAGCATTACGATTTTCTCATAAAACTGGACAGAACCTAAATTTTTTATGTCTAAACTCGTCATGCTTTGGGACAATATTGAGACGATTTTGAAAACGTCGTCAAGGAAATGTATAATTACCTGACGATTCTAGGCATGCAAAACTAAGAAATTTAATCTGAAAGTGACTAACTCGTCAAGGAATTATGGAAAACCTCGACGATTGTTCTTAGTTTTTTTTTCTGAACATGGTTTGGGACAATATTGAGACGATTTAGGGAAACTCGTCAAGGAAATGTATAATTATCTGACGAATCTAGGCATGCAAAATTAGGAAATTTGATCTGAAAGTGACTAACTCGTCAAGGAATTATGGAAAACCTCGACGATTGTTCTTAATTTTTTTTTCCTGAAACTCCAAAATCGTCATGCAATGCTTTAAAATTGTGACGAGTTTTCATGCTGTAAATTCAATTGACGGTTTCTAACCTATCAAATCAATTCAAGATACATTTAAAACAATTGCAAAGGTGATTGGAGTAACTTACTTCTGCATTTGCGCCAAAGATTCGCCCATTTCTCCCTCCGATTGTTCTTCGTCTTCTTCATGGGGTTTATCCATATTAGAGTTTGAATTTTTCTTTCCTTTCCTCCTCTTGTAAATAATTTTTGAATCATCTCCTTCTCCGTCGCTAGCCATGAATTTAATTCGAATTCGAGAGTAGTAAGGATTTTGAGAAAGAAGAAGAATGGGTTTGATTTCGAAATTTTTTTTTATATTTTTATGAGAAGTTATGAAGAAGGTGTAGGAAGTTAATGGAGAAGTAGGGGAGTGGGAGTATAATTTTGTAACTGAAAATTGAGAGGGAAAATTAGTGGGTACATAATTAATGATTAATTATAATTTGTAACTGATTAAGATAGATTAATTGTAATTAGGCACCCCTTATAAACTGGGATAGGATATTTGAAGTAGTGCTCGCCCTCATTAAAAAAGGCCTCGCCCTCAAAATACCCAGGAAAAAAAATTCCACTCCTCAACCCAAACAGTAAACGAAAGAATAAAATTTGAACTTTTTTTTTCCAAAAATATGCATAAATAAGTTGCCCGTATTTGGCTGGTAAGTGGGGTTTTTCACTTGCCCATATTTGGCTTTAGTTTTACCGTTCATATAATATAGAAATGACTATTTATGAGATGCAACATAATCACAGACACACACGAGAAGAAGAGATGTTGATTGCTAATTATGCTTAAGTAATAATTAACGGAAAGTAAGAAAAATAGAAATTCTCTCGTGTATTACAGAGAAATTAACAAATGCATGCCAATTCAACGGTCTGACACTGACACTGACCAAAATTATTAGTGCATCTTCTTCTTTTTTTAACGTAAAAGTGTTAAATTTTCATTGAAAAAAAAAATCGTAGAAATTTTATCATGAAGTCAGAAATTTTTTTTCACCTGAAATAGAATCGTAGAATTTTTTTTTCTTTTTTTTTTACCTAGCGACATTGTGTTTGGTAATGGTTGGAGTTAAACAAAATCAATAGCTGTCTATAATGTTTTCGGCCAAAGGTCCCGAAGCAGTGGCTCATAGATGACGACGCCTGTGTAACGTGGTGTTTTTTTTTTTTTTTAGGTATAATTTTAACCTTTTCGTCGGAAAGGAATAATGGTTTTCCCTGAAACTAAATTCTTCACTCCAGCATAATATACTTATACTAATTATTGAATTGGTTTATTATATCCTTAAGAGATGAATCAAATCAACTGCTAATGGATTTATTGTGACTGAAAATTGTCAGTGAGGTCTTCACAGTGACAAACTTGGACTTTAGTAAATGAAATCTTAGTCTGAGATCATATCCCATTTGATTATTGATTTCAAGAAATAATTGGCATGCTCTTTCAGTCCATCAGTTCATACACACATACAGTTAAAACACAGTATAATCTATATTAGTTTAACTTAACTATGTCTCACTAGTCTAATTAATCAAATCATGCAAAAACAAAATCATGCATGGATTACTAGAAAATGTTTTGTCGGGTCAACAACAACTACTCATCAGTGGCTTCCAAGCAAGACTCGTCAAGGAATTCTAGCATGTCCGCGTTAATTTTTCTTGTCAAGTTGGAGGGTCATGTGAGAATATATATTTATCAACATAATTTTCAATCATACTTGAAGGACGATGTATTGAATTTTCGTTCCAGAGTTCAGAAATCTCAACCGCTTAATGCATCCAAAAAAAAAAAATAAACCACTTTGACTACCCGTAGTAGAATTGTGGATTCTACAAGTCTATTTTTGCGAATCTAACCAACCAAGTACGCGGACCTTATAAACTGTCAGCGTAGCACAACATGGTAGCACGAGCTCTAGACGTATTTTGTTGTTAACAAAATAACAAATATTTAGCCACCAGGTCAGGCTATTTCTAATGCTATTTCTCGTAAACGTATTAAATATTTAGACAAGTACTCCGCCCATGGTTATGGTTTTGGTATTTTGGCCTTCACGACATTAGGAGAACTTGGTGAAGACACAGTTGCGTTCCTGAAAAAATTGAAGAATTGTCTGGCTAGTCATGATGTAAATGTTAGGATGGGTAGCTTTTTATTTCATAGAGTAGGGATTGCTATTCAAAAGAGGGTGGGAGCTCAGATTGTTGCGAGACTCCCAACCAAATAGGTGTTTTGTCTTTTGCTTTTCGCTTTTGTACCTTTGAGGTAAGGCCTAGTCCCCTTCTCTTTCTTTTTTGATCATTAATAAAATTACTCCCCAGTGTGCCAATGCCATGGGAAGTTTTATCAAAAATAAATAAATAATAATAATAAAATAAATAACAAAAGAACGGGAATGTAGTTTAGTTGGTCACTCCCGCCTTGAGAGGTTTGATGCGTTCCACGAGGTCCCGGATTCGAGTCACCGATGGCGCATTATTGAAGAATTTAACATGGAAGTTAGAGTTAACTTGTCCCCTTGTGAGATAATCAGCACCCCCACCCCCTGGGCCGTTGGTTGGTTCCTTCTGAGGTTCGTTGGCATCAACTACTGCGGTTATCGACACTTAGTTGGCAATGTAATAATTAATTAATAATTTTTTTTTAAAAAAAAACTACTACTTGTTAGTAGAAACGATTTTAATTTACAAAATAAATGTA
>JAJJMA010102889.1:0-25114 GCA_023529015.1 Papaver nudicaule | reverse complement strand
AACTAAGTTTGCTTTCCAAACTTAAGTCCACCGACCCATATCCTACAATTCTCCACCTCGGATCATGCATTCATGCATGAGACGATCAATAGATAAAAAACACCTCCGTCTTCCAACGTCGATTGCATCACATGGATGACCACTGACTGCCTACGTATCCTTCTGTAAGGAATCAAACCGACCGTAGTTCACTAATGAGGCCTTGCTAGAAGGCCTCCACCAGGCTCCTAAGAACCTTTTACCCCACAAGGGTCTCACCAAATAGGAAGAACATGGACCAAGTTCGAGCAGTGTCGAAACTTGACTCCAGATACAACTTTAGTCAACATATCAGCTGGGTTGTCCTTGGTATCGATCTTCACAAGTATAATGTCTTCTTCTTCAAGAATGTCTCTTATAAAGTGAAACCGAACATCTATATGTTTGATCCTTGCATTCTGCACTTGGTTCTTAGCCCAAAATATGGCACTAATACTATCACAATAAACAGGAAGTTGATCCTGCCACACACCCAAGTCATCAAGCAATCCATGTAACCATATAGCTTCCCTAAATGCCTCTGTCACTGCCATATACTCTGCCTCCGTAGTTGAGAAAGCCACAATAGACTGCAATATTGATCTCCAACTTATTGGTGCTCCTGACAAAGTAAACACATACCCTGTAGTCGAACGTCTCTTGTCCATATCACCAGCAAAGTCAGAATCCACATAACCAACACACAACTGATTGTTACTGTCTTCCTTCACAAACTCCAAGCCAACATCAATTGTACCGTAAAGATACCTCAAAATCCATTTCACAGCTTGCCAATGTTCTTTACCAGAATTATGCATATAACGGCTGACCATACTTACTGCATGTGAAATGTCAGGCCTCGTGCACACCATCGCATACATCAAGCTACCAACAGCATTAGCATATGGGACTTGGGCCATATACTCACGCTCTTCTTTGGTACTAGGAGACATTTGAGCACTCAACTTAAAATGAGCAGCAAGGGGAGTACTTACAGGTTTAGTTCCTTCGTAGACACCAAATTTCTGTAACACTTTCTTCAAATATGCCCTCTGAGACAAACAAACTCTACCCTTCTCTCTGTCACGTTGAATCTCCATTCCAAGAATCTTCTTAGCTTCTCCCAAATCTTTCATCTCAAACTCAGACGACAATTTTCGTTTCAAATTATCAATCTCTTTCTTGTTATTCGATGCTATCAACATGTCATCGACATACAAGAGCAAATATATGAAAGATCCATCTTGTAACTTCTTGAAGTACACACAGTGGTCATAGTGACTTCTTGAGTATGTTTGGCCAATCATAAACTGGTCAAATCGCTTGTACCATTGTCGAGGAGACTGCTTCAGCCCGTACAACGACTTCTTCAGTTTACATACCCAATCTTCTTTACCAGCAACCTCAAATCCTCTCGGCTGAGACATATAGATCTCCTCTTCTAGATCACCATGTAAGAACGCCGTCTTCACATCTAGCTGAACTAGGTCTAAATCATATTGTGCTACCAAGGCCAACAAAATACGAATTGACGAGTGTTTCACAACTGGAGAGAACACTTCGTTGTAATCAATTCCTTCTCTCTGGGCATAACCTTTCGCAACTAACCTTGCCTTGTAGCGTACTTGATTCACCAGGGATCCTTCTTTCTTTGCATACACCCACTTGCACCCAATGGCCTTCTTACCGTTCGGAAGTTTCATAAGAATCCATGTGCCATTCTTGTCAAGAGACTCCATCTCCTCTTTCATTCCACCTTGCCATTCTTCACGCTTTACACTTTGTATAGCTTCAGCATAAGTGGTTGGAGTACCATCTTCAACAACTGGTAATGCATAAGTTACATAATCATCTAACCTTATAGGTCTTCTAGTTTTTCTTTTTGGTTTGCTGGGTGTTACAGTCTTCGTAACTGTAACTTCTGCATCATCTACTGCTTCTTGTTCCTCTTCACTAACAGCGTCACTATCATTTGGAACATCAGTAG
This sequence comes from Papaver nudicaule, assembly GCA_023529015.1. NCBI lineage: Eukaryota > Viridiplantae > Streptophyta > Magnoliopsida > Ranunculales > Papaveraceae > Papaver > Papaver nudicaule. Next base: position 23,109 of record JAJJMA010102889.1, on the reverse strand, counting down.
TTACTTCTCTTGTAGATTCCTCATCTTCAGAAGTAGACTCAATAGATACAGACTTAGCTGGACTTGGTAGAACTGCATCAAACTCCACCTGCTGCAAAGGTTCACTGGTACTGGTGCTTCTGTCCTCCACCCGCCGAGAACCCCAAGACTTCACCATAGACATCTCATCGAATGTAACATCTCTACTCATGATCATCTTCTTCTCAACTGGATTCCAAATTTTGAATCCCTTCACTCCACTTCTCATACCCATAAAGATCCCTTTAACAGCACGACTATCAAGCTTGTTTTCACTAACATGATACCATGCAGGGCAACCAAAGATATGAACTGAGTCATAATCATAAGCTGGCTTACCAGACCACTTCTCCATAGGAGTTTTACCTTCTAATGCAGCTGATGGCAACCTATTAATGAGGAAGCACGCATATGTAACTGCCTCAGCCCAGAACACTTTACCTAATCCAGCATTAGATAACATACATCGTACCTTCTCCAGTAGTGTACGATTCATGCGTTCTGCAACCCCATTTTGTTGCGGTGTCTTCTTAACTGTGAAGTGCCTCTTTATCCCCTCATCCTGACATACTTGCAAGAATGGATCACTCGTGTACTCACCACCATTGTCCGAACGTAGTACCTTGATCTTTCTGCCAGTTTGGGTCTCAGTTGCCTTCTTCCACTTCACAAAGACTTCTAGGACATCACTCTTATGCCTCATGGTGTACACCCATACGCGCCTAGAATAGTCATCAATGAACGACACAAACCAATGCTTCCCTCCCAATGATGCATTCTTGGAGGGACCCCAGACATCTGTATGAACATAGTCATGAACTCCACCTGTCTTGTGGATTGCGGTGCCAAAGCTTGTTCTTGTTTTCTTGCCCTTAACACAATGTTCACAGAAGTCTAATTTGCAAGCTATAGCACCCTTTAACAGATTCTGCTGAATCAATGCATGTAACGACTTCTCACCAGGATGTGCAAGTCGCATATGCCATAACTTCGTGGTCTCTTTTGCTGCACTCTCAATGTGCTCAGAAACTGACACATCTCCAGTTATTGCACTACCCATTAAGTAATACAAATTGTGAAGCCGTGTGCCCTTCATGATTACCAAAGATCCAGAGATTACCTTTAGAATACCGTTCTCTGCTACTAGCTTGTGGCCTTTTTCTTCTAAAGTTCCGAGTGAAATCAGATTTTTCTTCACATCAGGTACACACCTGACTTCCTTCAACTCTCTAACCATACCATCATGCATCCTGATTCGAACATTCCCTATCCCAACTACCTTACAGGTATTGTTATTTCCCATTCGTACTTCTCCATCAAACTTCTCAAAGCTCGAGAACCAGTCACGATGTGGGCAAATATGATATGTAGCTCCAGAATCAAGTACCCATGTGCCTTCAGTAACGACACAAGCTGATGGTGTCACAGTTAGTGAGAAATCAGAACCATCATCTGATTCTTCACTTGCCTTCGCAATGTTCACCTCGGTTTTCTTGTTATCTCTTTCATGCTCCTTGCGCTTGGTACAATCCTTTGCCCAATGACCCATGTCATGGCACCATGCACACTCATCCTTATGCAGTCGCGTTCTAGACATAGAACGTCCTGTTCTCTTACCACGATAACCAGATTTCTTCTTCTTGTCTGTAGAACGACCTCTTGCATAAAGCACGTCATTGTCTGCTTCATATGCAATGTCTTCTCTATTCATCTTCCTAAATTCTTCGCTACGAAGTGCTGTAGTGACATCGTCATATGTCAACTTCGCCTTGCCGTGCATTAAAGCTTTAATCACGGGTTCATACTTATCAGGAAGAGAATTCACCAGACACAAAGCTTGTTCCTCGTCGTTTATGACTTCATCATAATTCACCAGAACAGTAAGCAGTTTATTAAACGAATCTAGATGCTCCGTCAGTGTTGCACCCTTCTTCATATTATAGCGATACAAACTTCTCTTAAGATGTATCCTATTAGCCACGTTCTTCACCAAGTATTCTTTCTCTAGCTTTTCCCAGAGATCCTTAGCTGAAGTCTCGTGCTGATAATTAACTCTTACTGCCGTCGCCAAACAACCTCTTATCGAACCAAGACATAATTTATTCAACTTGTTCCATTGCTTGTCAGTCATCTCCTTTGGCCGACCTTCTAGAGCCTCGTCTAGGTCAAGTTGAACAAGTGCATCCATCACGTCTGTTCTCCATAAACCAAAGTTATTGGTTCCCGTAAACTTATCAACCTTGAGTTGTGCTCTATGAGTATGTAGTATTTCTTCCTTAGTTTCATTATCCTTTGTAGTCTCTGAATCAGGCTTCTTCGTGTTTTCATCCTCTGAATCACCCATGACTCACAAAAGCGATAAAAACTAAACTTTGAGATTAATAATAACTCAAACCTTCAGAAAATACCTTCACTGCAATACCAAGAATTACCCCTAGCTCCAAGATATGACACCCTTGCTCTGATACCAATTGTTGCGCTAAAACCCGCGGAAGCGTTTAACCAACAGCTACAAAGATAATCTTAATATGCCAAGAACACAAACGCACACAATCAAGAAGACAAGAATTTAACGAGGTTGAATCATCGGGAAGGAATAAGTGATTTTATATATTATCGTACAGAGAGAATATATAAAACCCAAGAGAGAAGAAGAGCTTCTGGTATATCTCATAGGTTCTCCCAAGGGCTCTATTTATATAGGTTACATACTTACCCTACAAGTAAAGGGTTTCCTAATACTTGTCTACAAAGAACATTCTAGACATACATAGAATTTCCTAGTTTAGGCGTAAGTAAACATCCTAGAATAATCTAGATGTTTCCACCAACTAAGTTTGCTTTCCAAACTTAAGTCCACCGACCCATATCCTACACTTTACGGGAAGGAGATAGCAGATGAATCTGGGTTAATTTTGCATGACTTATTAGAATTAATTGACGGGGATTCTACTTTAATTACGGGAATGAATGAAATAAATATGGCAACAGCTTACGTTTTATTTGGTATATGAATGTGCTAAGCCAGCATATATGTTAGTGGGAAGGTTAATGAAATAATATTCTCTACTAATTGAAAAACTGAATGAAGGAAGGTGATTTCTCCGTGAAGCTACAGTGTGAATGGGACCCGACCTTCTGCTTGACAATTTAGTGGCGTTTTCTAAGGAAACGTGTATATACCAGCCCACGTTAATTGGGTTCATGTGCGTGAATTTTGGAAATTCATGAAAGTGAATTTGTGGAGAATTTTATAGGGCGTGCTGCCAACTTTAGTTGTTATGGACGGAGAACGTGGTGAAACATTCAGGGAAGATTAAAACTAAATTTTTTTTTTGAGTTATTTCTTTTATGCATGTGTTTGAGACCATTTTATTTTGAATTAAAATATTAATTTGGTTTCTTTTTAGTGGCAGTAATTATACTGGAAAGAACCAAATTATATACATTCACGGTGGTATTTGCTAAAGCAAACGGGATCCAGCTGCGCGCGCAATTTAGTTGTGCGACAAAGGCTAGAGAGGGCAGTAGAACAATACGGATACTTCCAACACTGAGAAAGTGAGACTCGCAAATGTGGGGGGTAAACATGGTCTTCCTAAAAGGTATTTTTCATGAACCTTAATTTTTGCATTATTATTATTAAGGTAATTGTTATGTGTTTGGAAATGTTAGCTACATAGCAAAACACGGTAGATAACGTATGGACCTTAATAATAAGAATAATGCTAAGTTGTTTTAGAAGAACATATACGAATTTTATGGCACGATGTCTGGAACAATTTGGTAATCAATGTGAGAGACTCGTTGGTAGATCCGGAGCTACCAAGCGTATTTGTGAAAAACATTTAATATGTTTACCTTCTACCAGAGGGTAGGGGATGACGAGAAACTCTTTATGAGTAACTCATGAGCAACAGAGGTTGCAGGAAAATTGAGTTGAAGCTCACTCACATTGAACGGAGTCCATTATATTTCAGGCATCTGCAAGATTCTCGTATATTGTTCTGTTTTAGAAAATAAGGGTTTTTAAAAATTAATAGAATCTGGAAAAGTTGTACAAACTCAGGGCAAAGATTAAGTGGTTAAGGGTTATTCGACAGAGAGTCTAGAGTCTATATAAACTTAACATAATCTTTGTTGATGTATATGATTCTTCTACTTATATTGTGTGTCATTGAATGTTAGGCATGTAGACTTGGTCATGTAAACTTTAATTCAATGCACTAATGGCTAGCGTAGGCTGCATACTCAAATTCACTACAGATAGAGAATATAAATGTGAAATTTGTGTAGAACATAAGCATGATAAGAATCATTACCTAATAATGTCCAGAAAGACCCTTAAAATTATTTCATTCGGACCTAGTTGACGTGAAGTCAGTTAAAACCAGAGGTGGTATAAAATTGTTTGTACTAGATACTGTCAGGTATGTTTGCTTAGAGGTAAGGATGACGCCTTAGAAGCCTTTAAGATGTACACACGTGAAGTTGAAAACCAAATGTGTATTACCACTAAAACCATTAGGTCTGATAGAGGCGACAAGTATGAAATTCCTTTAGGAGAATTTTACTTATGAACATAGCAAAATACATAAGACGACGGCTGCTTATTTACCCCAGTCCAATGGTGTAGTTGAACATAAGAACCGTAACCCTTAAGGAGATAACAAATGCTATGTTGATTAGTTCAGGATTACCTGCGAACTTGTGGGGGGAAACCATTCTCTCAGCTTGCAACATCCTGAATATAGTGTACCCTTTAAAGGATCAGATAAATCTCCATATGAGATATGGAATGGCAGGCAGTCATTTTATGCTTAGTTCAAAATGTGGGGGTTTGGGGAAAAGAGTCTATCCCTTTTCCAAAATGTGGGGGTTTGGAGAAAACTAAGATAGGACCCAAATAGGGTATCCAGTGCATATTAGTGCAAATAAATTTATGGTTGTGAGTTCTGATGTGTTTGACACAGTTTGAATTTTATTATGGAGTCTAGGGATGATGAGTTGTTTGAATATATTTTTCTTGAAAAAACCTGACACTCGAAAGAGATGTTTAGATGATACCCTAGATGTGCTTTCAACCACTCAGTCGTTACCTTTAGAGGAAGACGAAGCATACGTAGAACCTATGAAATGTAGGTTTGTAGCTAAAGGCTAAAAACAGAGAGAAGATGTAAATTTCTGTGACTTGTACTCACCAATGACTAGAAATACTTAATTACTTTTAGGAAGTTAATTGATGCAGATGTTGTTGACAACTTAGGGTTGCATCATATGGATGAAAATACAACATTTCTAAATGGTGAATTAGATAAAGAAATTTACATGAATCAACCAGAGGACTATGTAGTGAAAGGTTATGACAATATGTGTAAACTGATTAGATATTTTGTGTGGTTTAAACAAGCACTTAAATATAATAGCATGAAAAACTTGGTCATGTGATGATATCTAGTGGATTTTGAATTATTAAGTTTGACAAGTGCGTTTACAACAAACTTGTCTAGGAAACCTGTGTAATTGTATGCTTGTGTGTGTATGATATGCTTGATACAAACATAGATGAGATTAACTCCACTAAGAAACTGTTGAATGAGATCTATGACATAAAAGACTTAGGCACCACTAATGCAATATTAGGGATGAAGATTAGAAAAATTTCTAATGGCTATAGTCTGAGTCAATCTCATTAAGTTAAGACTGTGCTTAAGAAAATATAATCAGTTTAACTATAAACTTGCTTGTACTCTGTATGATTCTACTTATAGACTTAAGAAGAATAGAGGTGAAGGAGTAAACCAACTTGAATACTCAAGAGTCATAGGATGTTTGATGTGTTTGTTGACTGTATGAGACCAGACATTGCCTATGTTATGAGTAAGTTAAGTAGGTATATATGTTATCCAGGGCAAATGCATTAGAATGCACTTATTAGAGTGTTATAGTACTAAAAGTACACTATGACCTTTAGTTTATACTATGAAGGGTAGTTTGCAGTCCTTGAGGGAATTTTGTAATGCAAACTGGATAGCAGACTCAGAGGAGTCTACGTCTATGAGTGAATATAATTCACTCTAGCAGGAGCATCTGTTTCTTGGAAAAAACTTGAGAACAGATTTGTGTAACTCGTTCCATTATGGATTCAGAGTTTATTGTGATTAGATAAAGCAAGAGAGGAAGCCGATTGGCTAAGATGTTTTTTAGAAGACATTTCCTCTTGGGCATAGGCCTGTGCCAGCTATATCTATAAACTGTTATTATCGAGTTGCGATTGCTAGAAGTAATAACAATATGAATAATGGGAAGTCTAGACATATACGTCGTAGGCATAATACGTTAAAGCAACTAATCTCGACCGGCGTTATTACCGTGGACTATGTAAAGTCAGAGGTGAATATCGCGGATCCTTTGACGAAAGGATTGGGCAAAGAGAAAGTTAGAAGTGCATCGAGGGGGATGGAACTTAAAGCTCAACTAATTAAAAGTCATTATGGGGGACACTCAACCTTACGACTGGAGATCCCACGGATAAGGTTTCGAATGAGACAACTAACCTGTAGTGATGAAAACCTAGGCACTATCAGAGAATTATAATCTTGAATTATATTCTCAGTCCCTCCCTATGGTGCTTATTTGATAGTGTATGACTGTGAGTAAAGGGTGACTTTTTAATAAGTCTTAATTAGTTCCATAGTTTCAATTTAAGATTGAAGTGAGGTGTGGCTAGCAGTAGCACTCTTAATGGAAGCTCACCTATCTGAATGTGGAAGTGGGCCGCTTCCTATGAGAACATGAGCTGGTTCTCTAGAGCATTCTGAGAAACGGGATACGTCCAGGGCCAAAATGGACACAACGGCATCGAACTTAGCAACATCAGGAAGATACCATGTGTGGTGGTTATCGCAAGTTACACTAAACGCTAGCAGTTCAAGACATCGCGTTCACTGTACTTAGCAAGTAGCTTCAGTAACTTCTCACTAAGTAAAGGTTCAAGACCTCATGGACACCTTTGCCTATAGTGGTATTTTCCGCATTCTGATTTTAAACGTGATTTCATTCATGTGGGGGATTGTTGGAGAAAATGAGTTTTAACTAAGTGTTTTTGGTCTTGGTTGGATTTGATCACGGGACCACTCGGTCACCAGTGGAGCTTACTCATTTTCATGAGTGAATGAAATGATCTTTAGTGAACATGGTGCAGACTTGCCTTCGGGGTTATGCACATGTAGAGTTATCAACCAAGATCCATATCTTTTTCTCTAAAATTATTTTACTGATTTTCTAAAGGAATATAAAATCATTTAATTATGTTTTAATGATTTATTTAATTTGGGGTGTGTGATTTGGAGAGAATTTATTTGCTTACCAAAATTAGATTATGACAATTTATTACAGAATATTTTAAAACGTTTTTACTTAATTATGTATTAATTTTTGTCATAAACCGCGCATTAATTGTGCATCGATTTCACCTCTGGTTTCCACTATAAAATGCAGATGAAAATTTCATTTTCTTTTCATCCCAGAAGCGGCTACTAACCCGTCTTCTTTTCCCCTCTTCTCGCTTTGCTTGCGCACTTGATTGTTTATTTCCCTTCCAGCCAATTGCTAAGTTCGATAAATGGGCAGTGTTTGTTGTGCAGACAATTGCTGTATCGGGCAGTTCTATCCTGGACAAATCTCCACTGTTAGGGTATAGCATCACTCATTTTTGAGTGTACCCGCGGACTAATTTGTTAAGGACAACTAGTCGAACTAGTGGCTCTGTCCTCGTAGGAATCCTAGAAATTGTTCATGCCATATACATTTCTTCATATATATATATTTCAATTGATACATCTAACATTTGAAGTTTCATTGTTGCAAGATTCCAACCTGATAATGATTTGATGTTATAATAACTGTGAACTTCAACTATACAAGCCTACGTTAAGGGATCACTTGAGCTGAGTAACATTTCGAAGGAAAAACAACCAGCAGTTATCAAGCAACAAAAGCTAGACATGAAGGTCAAACAGACCTAAGCTGTTATTAAAAGCTTTTTCGGTCAGGTAAGTTTAAGTTGGTGGTCATTGGAATATTTTCAATGCACCCGTCTGGATTGATTTGATATTCACTGTGATTAATCAAATTAGTAATTAATCAAACTAGAAAAGGTTATAAATGATGTATTTAGGAAATAAATTTTGAAATTTGTTAACAATCTAAAAATCGTTTATCTTCTATTCTTTTACCCGGTGTGGATAGATACTGTTTGAGATATTTCTGTGTGCACCATTTTATGGCACTTTTCACTAACTAGCCAAAAAAAAAAAATTGTTTCTTTTATAAGTTAAAGAAAAAAATGCTGGGCACATAGAAATATGTTAACAGTGTTTATCGACCGGATATAAGAGAGGTGAGATTTTTATTTTGTTCACAAAAATAATTTCAAAATTCATTTCCAAAGTACATCAATTATAATTTAATTCTAATTTGATTAATTATTGTAATTCAATTAATTAAGGCATGCATAGCTAATCAAGTCAAGTTCCCAATTATCACGGGACTAAGTAATCTCTAGGAATCACTTGTGTTAATACATAATTATCGATGATCCTCAAACCCTGCCTAGAAGCCAGGGGTACACCAACTACGGGGAGACGAAGTATTGGAATGTCACCGAAGCATGTTATCACTAGGTATAAAGAAGACCGAAGGTGAAAGATCAAAGGAGATACGATTGGCTTAAGACGCATTGCAGCAGTGACATCAACACTTTATAGAGTCGCAGAAGAATAGGGGCACGCGTTAATCCACAAATGGACCAAACGGCGGCATAAAGCAACCTAAAGGATAAGGACTGCAACACAAAGAGCATCAAAGGATTAGTACAGTGAAGATATACACCGGATAGGAGGTGTCAGCATAAGAATGGACAATGAAGGCGGTGCACAGAGGCCAGCTGTCGACAAAGATCATCAAATGATGGAAGAAACCAAGTATAGCAAATAGGGGCCATCTCCAAAATCTGCTTCTGCTATAAATACCCCTCTCTACTAAGAAGCAAGGGGTCGACCAAACTTACATGCATGGAGGATACTATAGTGAGAGTCCTTCTAAAGGGTATAGCCTCAATCTCTAAAGTTGTAATGGATCGAACTATGTATACTATCCAGAAAAAGCTTTATTGACATGTTACATAATTAGTGTCAGCAACATTTCCATACTGTCCGTTTGAGGAAATGAAGCGCTTTGACGTGGATCCACACTGCTTAAACTTTATTTTGTATTTCATATAGTTATGGTCTCCGATGAGTTCCAAAGATTCGGTGTTCCACTAGTAGGAAACGAATAAGGACGAGGATCCTTGAATAGTTTTATTTCAAATTCATATTAGTCTTTATTTCTATGATATGGGAAAATTAGTATCAACAACTTGATGCTTGGGTTCATTTGGGATGTACTCTTTGTTCTGGTTGTTTTGGTTTATTTTTACTTTTATTTATTTTTATTTTTTTAAAAGAAAGGCCTGATTTTATTTATTTAAAGCATAAGTTTACAACCATATTGGTATCCATGATACAAAAGTGCAAATCTATAGGACAGAGAAATCCATAGCATGTAGGATATCCAATGCTCCATACGAAGGGTGTAAGCGCCAATAGTCGATGCAGTATGATGTAGAAGTAGAGGACCATTTGATGAGCTTGGGGACTGTGGATGACCCAAGTCTATTTATACCTAACGGGCTTGATACATACTTGTTTAGGTCTATCTAGTTGGGCTTGGGTCTAGACATTTTGGGTAATCAAGAGATAAGGAATGGCAATTGTGTTAATAAGTGGTTAAAAGGGCATATGGCCACCCAAGGGTAAAGGGGATTCTCTATAAATAGGACTCTAAAGAGATCACAAAGGAGGACTTTTTTGGAGGGAGAAAGAGAAGACTACACATTACAAGAGAGAGAGAAAGGGAGGGAAATGAGTTAGATCGGTGCTACCTCTGAGACTCGGATCGGATTAAGAATATTACCCTATTCACAGTTGGCGACCACAGGCGGAGACTGATTTCGAGTCCAGCGGAATGCAATCAGCGCTAGAAGCAATGAGCGCGCCCCAAAGGAAAGCAGAGCGAGTTCCCTTTCCAAGCGAGGACTTCGTTCTGATCGAGCACGAGCCGGCGGATAGTGACACGGATGACGCGCAAAGGATTGAAAAGGTATCAGTAGGGATCGTGGACGCACCAGCGGAGCCGACTCAGGAGGGCGAAGGAATTGCGCCATTTGTTGACAGTAACACAAGAGACACGAGCTTGGAGGAGATGCGGCAAGAATTCGCGACTCAGGCTAAGAAGCAACAGCAATTGATGTCATTAATCAAGCAAAAGGAGGGCGCGTCTGCACAAAAAGATGCCGGACCGATCGCCGGAGTTATTGGAGAGCCAGAATTTGCCGGAATAACTGCCGGAAAAGGAAAACTCGCACCCACCAGGAACTTTCAACAAGAGGAGGAAGGTTTTAGCGCGCCGATTGGGAGGATCTCAGAGGAAGACCTAGCTAGGTACATCGAGGAGCATTACCGAGTAGCGAAGCAAGATCACGGATACAGTTCCCTAGACCCCCCTTACACAAAAGAAGTAGTTACTTACAAGTTCCCGCGCGATTATACATCACCAAAGTTCAAAGTATACACGGGGCAAGGAAATGCACGAGAGCACTTAGGCCGCTTCCTTTCGGCAATGAACCAGCATGCAAAAGATGGAAATCTATGCTTGAAAGAATTCTCGAAATCGCTGTCTGACGTTGCATACACATGGTATGACAACCTAAAACCAGGAAGCATAGCGACATGGGAGGAAATGGCGCGTCTGTTTCTCAAGAAGTTTTTCTCTGCAAAAAGGCGAGTGACATCGGTCGACTTAGCACGAATAACAATGGGGATTGATGAGGATCCTTTGAAGTATATCACGAGGTTCCGGAGTCACGCGCTCCAATTAAATGAAGAGGTGCCAGAGGACAGACTGGTCGAGATTTGCGTGGGAAAGATGACTGCCACCCTGCGTTTCGCTTTATCCAATTTTCAATTCCAAACCTTCGTGGAGTTAGAGGAGGCTACAGCACGACTGTCGGATTGCCTTGGAATCTTTCAACAGGCGAAGATGGAGCAGACATGGTACAATTCCGTTAACTCATTGAGTGCGGCTATTACTAGCAGTGGACCTGCTCCGGGAAATAAGCGACAAGCGCCTTTCCAACCATACCAAGGGGCCGCACCGCAAGGGACACGAGGAGGAAATAATTCTCAGCGCCCTATCCCAGCGCCCATACCTTGCACCAAGGAGCAGATTGAAAACCTCGTCGATCAATGGGCCGCTAACGGTGAAATCAATTTGCCGCCTGCTGTCGTGGATATAAATACCGTAAACAAGGCGCATGAACGATACTGTCACTATCATAGAAGGGTAAATCACTCAACCCTCAATTGTTACGGTGTGCGAAATGCATTTTGGAGAAAAGAGAGAGCCGGGGAGATAGACCTCGGGCGACAACAAATTGACAAAGATCCATTGCCTAAACATCATGCCATGATGATTTCCCATGACCCTAGAGAGGAGGGATGGGCCGCATGGGAGGATTCCAAGGGAGAGGCGTGCGAGCTGTCCAGTTTGCAACAAGGCTTTGAGGGGACACACGCTGTTGCTTTCCAGTTCTCCAAGACCATCATCGCGCAACAATTCTTCGATTCCCTTGGCTTCAGTGAAGATCAAGTCAGGGAGGCATCCCAAGCAATCGCCGCTATAGCAGCAGGTCACCAGGCGCTACCAAGGGGAAGGATCACCTTTGACGACAGCGATATATGCATTCCTGGGGAACACTTGCGTCCCTTGTACCTCACTGCAACGGTTAACAAGCAGCAGCTGAGGAGAGTATTCATCGACGGAGGGGCGTCACTAAACCTTGTTTCGGTGCACACCTTGGATTTACTGGGGATACCGAGAGAGGAGATCAGAGAACGGAAAACAGTTGTGCGCGGTTTTGGAGGGCACACTCAAGAATCAATTGGGGTGATATGCCTCGTTATGACTATTGGGCCGATTAAAGCATCAGTGCCTTTTCATGTGTTAGACGATCACACTTCGTTTCACTTGCTTCTAGGGCGCGGATGGATACGCGACCATCATATTGTGGCGTCTACCTATCACCAATGCATCAAGACTAGCATCGAAGGAAGAGAATACAGGGTGCCAGCCACGAGTAACCCTTTTGGACCCGAGGAAGCATACATGGCGGAAGCAGTTTTTTATCAACCAACAGGACAGGAAGGAGCGGCTGTAATTGGTTTGTCTCGAACGATTCCTCTACCAAAGTGGGAAGAGGACAGTAAAATCTCAGTCTTTGATCCCGCTCGTCTGGAGATGCCCAAAGAAAAAAGGAAGGTTGAAGAAAAGGCATCTGTATTTAGCGCTGAAAGATTGGTGGCGCCGGCAGGGACCAAGAGATCAAAGACAGGACCAGAGCCTCGTTTCCATCGTTTCACCACTCAAGATGGAGGACACATCTATAGATTATAGCAATCAGCGGAGGTGTTGCCATCCGAGCAATCGTGTGAAGCATCCACAAGCCAGATGACATCATCTCCTGATAAGGAAGAAGAAGTAACGGCGGGGTCATTACCAGTGGAAGAGCCTACAGAAATACCATCGTTGGACGAAATAGAAGAAGTTAATATCGGCGACAAGGAAGAAAAGTTGATTAAAATCAGCGCGTCACTTGGGAAGGAAGAACGGAGAAAGATGATTGAACTGTTAAAAGAATATAGGGATGTCTTCGCCTACACATACAGCGAGATGCCAGGGTTGGATGCAGAATTGGTCTCACACTCTCTGGATGTTCTACCCTACGCGCGCCCTGTACAACAAAGAAGCCGCGCATTTCACAAAGATGTGGCGTTAGCGATAAAGGAAGAGATTGAGCGACTAGCGGAAGCAAAATTCATCAAACCAATAAAAAACGCGCCGTGGCTAGCTAATATTGTGCCGGTGATAAAGAAAAATGGAAAAATTCGTTGCTGCGTGGACTACAGAGATTTGAACAGAGCCTGTCCGAAAGACGAGTTTCCCGTACCGAATATCGACATGCTAGTAGACGCGACTAGTAACCATCAAATGTTTTCGTTTATGGACGGGTATAGTGGCTATAATCAGATTAGAATGAACACGGTGGATGCGCACAAGACAGCGTTCCAGACACCATTCGGATGTTTTTACTATGTGGTGATGCCTTTCGGGTTAAAGAACGCGGGGGCCACTTATCAACGCGCCATGGTTTCAATCTTCCATGACTTAATCCACAGACAAGTAGAGGTGTATGTCGACGACATTGTGGTTAAATCCCGAAAGAGGGAAGACCATATCGACCATCTACGAACGGATTTCGAGCGCTGCAGACAGTATAAGCTTAAGATGAATCCTTTAAAATGCGCTTTTGGGGTTACATCGGGCAAGTTCTTGGGTTTCGTCGTTACCAGCACGGGGATTCGAGTGGATCCAGGGAAGGCACAAGCAATCCTTAGTATGGACAGCCCTTCCAACATACAAGAGCTTCAGAGTTTTCTAGGGAAAATATCATATATTAGGCGATTCATACCAGGTCTCGCCCAGATGATGGCCGCTTTCACCTCACTCCTGAGGAAAGGATCTACGTTTCAATGGGGGGATGTCCAACGGATTGCTTTCGATAACATCAAGCGATGCCTAACTTGCTCACGAGTTCTCCGACCCCCGATACCAGGCGAGCGGCTACATCTCTACCTAGCATACACGACCGAAGCGATAGGAGCGCTACTTGCACAGGATTTGGGAAACGACCAACTTTTTCCTATATATTACGTAAGTCGTTTGCTGAAGAAGGCTGAGGTGAGGTACCCTCGCATAGAGCAAGCATGCCTGGCCCTCATCTACGCGGCTCAAAAATTAAGACCATACCTGTTAGCACACCAAACGGTGGTCGTTGCCGCGGCGAACCCCATGGTTTATCTAGCAGAACGTCCGTACCTAACTGGGCGAACTGCACGATGGTCCCTTCAACTGTCGGAATTCGGGTTGTATTACCAGAGACCACGAGGCGTCAGGGGTCAAGCAATCGCAGATTTGTTAGCCGCGTTCCCAGGAAGTGACGAGGCAGATATTCACGAAGACATCCCCGGGGAGGTAGCAGAGCTAGAGGAAGAAGGAATGTGGGACATGTATTTCGATGGGTCGTCATATGGAACATACGGGGGGGCAGGCATCGTATTCGAAACACCCGAAGTGGAGCTGCTATCGTTCGCTTTCAAACTGGATTTCGCTTGTAGCAACAACATGGCTGAGTACGAGGCATTCTTAATAGGGCTCAAGTTGGCGGAACGGATGAAACTCCAACGACTTCACGTACATGGTGACTCGAAGCTAGTTACAAGTCAAGCGGGGGGAGAATTCCAAGTCAAAGAAGAACGACTGGCGCCCTATCGCGCAGAGGCACAGGAGCAGATGGCCAAGTTTATCCAGATAGAACTGGGGCACACTGGAAGAGCCATGAACAGACACGCAGATGCCTTGGCTACACTCGCGGCAAAGATCAATTTGAATGGCAAAGATGATCACAGTGCACAGGCAAGAGCTGCCTAGCACATGGCTACGGGAGATGAAATTTGAAGAAGAAAACGACTGGAGGAAAGGAGTCATGAGAGAGCTCGGCAAGACAAAAGAAGAAAGATCAATATTGTTTAAAAAGCTGAAGTCTTTCGTGGTCATCAAAGGGCTGCTATACTACCGAATGGCAGGTGGGGCTTTAGCACGATGCATAGGGAGTCAAGAAGCGACGGGCCTCTTGGACAAGGTCCATCGAGAAACTTGTGGACACTCAGGAGTGGTTCCGCTATACAGAAGAATACAAAGGAAAGGGTACTACTGGCCCGAGATGGCAACACAAGCTGCGACCTTGCAGAACAATTGCACGGAGTGCCAATCACCACCACAACCGTCGGAAATTTGCACAGTCGAAGAATTGGACTGGAGGCAGCCGTACTTAAATTATTTAAAGAACGGATCGCTCCCGGGAGATAAAGTAGAAGCCTCGGTGATAATAAAGAAGGCAGCGCGTTTCTTCATCAATGAAGGGGTATTGTACCGACGGAGTTTCAACAACGACGCCTTAAGATGTTTAAGCAATGAAGAAGCGCGAACAGTGATGACCAAAGCACATGAGATGGAACATCAAGGAAAGCGCAAATTATTTGTGCATGTTCACGATGGTGGATATTACTGGCCAACCATGGAGGCAGACACAGCAGATTTTGTAAGGAAGTGTGAGATCTGCCAACTCCACGGGAATGTCATCCAAGCGCCACATAAGGAATTGCACAGTATAGTTGCCCCGTGGCCTTTCCACAGCTGGGGTTTAGACTTGATTGGTCCTATAAGCCCTCTATCTTCAGGGAGGCACAAGTACATAATTACAGCTACGGAGTACTCAACTAAATGGGTAGAAGCAGCGCCTCTGCGGAATTATGAAGGAGAAACTATCGCCGCGTTTATCAAGGAACACATCATCTGTCGTTTCGGCGCGCCAATGATCATCCGCTCAGACAATGGTACTTCATTTATCAACCAAAAGGTGGCAGACCTATTGGCCAAATATTGCATCAAGCAACATGCATCGACTGAGTATTACCCACAAGGGAACGGATTGGCGGAATCCACCAACAAGACATTACTTAGGATCCTGAGCAAAACCGTCCATGACCATCACAGAAGCTGGCACGAGCAACTACCTCTGGCGCTGTGGGCCTATAGGATCTCCAGGCGAAGTTCAACAGGGGTGTCTCCTTACTCCTTAGTATATGGAGAGGATGCCATTCTACCATCGGAAGTAGCGGTTCCCTCAGCCAGAGTAGCGGCGGCTAGTCGCGCAGAACCTGATGATGTAGGCAGAATCGCACATCTCGATGCGCTTGCTGAAAAAAGAGCAAGGGCAGAAAATTTTGCCGAAACTTACAGAGCTACAAAGGCGCGGCATTATAATAAAAGGGTAATACCCCGCTCCTTTGAAGTCGGGGATATCGTACTAAAAATCGCGAAGCACGTACAAAGGAAAGCCAAAGCGGGGAAATTTGCAGCGAATTGGCGCGGACCTTATATCGTGCGGAAAGTCGCAGAGAGCGGCTACTACTATCTTAACCACATAAATGGTAAGGAGATTGATACCCCGATTAATGGTAAATGGATCAAATTATACTATGCATGAGAGGATAGGGACAGAGGATATTGGTGATAACTGCCTTTTTATGTAAAAGCAAGAGAAATATATGTTTGTTCTTTTAAGATCAATTATTTATACTGAAAACCCAAAGGGTATGATAAACATAATCACCTCAGGAGCGCATTGAATACGCTTCCTTTTATAACAAAATCGACTTTAAAGGGCACTGAGCACCCTGGTCGGTTGGGCACCGAAAACCCATGAGGAGCGCACTGAACACGCTGCCTCAGGAAGCGCACTGAACACGCTTCCTTTTGTATTGGAACACGCTCGGTGGTATTACGCCGGATACGCGGCCACTCTAAGACAGGCGTTATACCAACTGATTAATATACTACTATCAAACTACAGAAATGTACTCGGAGGATCGCCCAATACGCGCCCTACCAGTAAAAGAGATTTAGCCCACGAGGCACATAAACAAAGCATACTGGGAGGATCGCCTAACATGCGTCTTACCAGTAAAAGAAACTTAGCCCACGAGGCACATAAACAAAGCATACTGGGAGGATCGCTCAAAACGCGCCCTAAAGGGATTTAGCCCACAAGGCGCGTAAACAAGAAGTAAATCATTAACAATATAAGAGATCATCAGCACAAACAAAGGTGTACGGAATAAACCCCGCCTCTTCTTTCTACGACAATAAGCAACCATAAAGAAAATTGACTAGTTAAAGAAGTAAAATATCCTCGTAGGTAACTACAACATATATCAAGCTCTAGTCAGCTCAGCTAGCTCGGTTTCACATT
Organism: Papaver nudicaule; assembly: GCA_023529015.1. NCBI lineage: Eukaryota > Viridiplantae > Streptophyta > Magnoliopsida > Ranunculales > Papaveraceae > Papaver > Papaver nudicaule. Next base: position 6,059 of record JAJJMA010102889.1, on the reverse strand, counting down.
CAGCAACGCGCTGTGTGACAAAATTAACGGATTCCCGAGCATATCCAACATAATCCTCCTCTACGGAAAGTTGTCGCACGAGTTCATTATAGCGATGACGCGCCTTGCCTCGTAAAATCGAATCCGCCCCCGCATGCCGAATCAGTTCCATGGTCTCGCGTTGCTCCGACAAAGTGACGCGAATGCTTTCACATCGCCGTTCATGCAATTCAAGTAAATGCTTGGTGTCCAAAAGGATACTACGTAAGCGCTTCACTTCTTTCCCCAGATCTGCACGCTTTAACGCGCCAGGAGTAGCAGGGAGGGCTAATACCCACAAGCCATCCATAGATGCCATCACGACTGATCAAAAAAAAAATGAAGAGGATGATGGGTGAAGGATAAAAAAAAAAAATATATAGGAAATGGAAGACTCCCTTTTATATTAACAAAACTTAGCACATTTAATGCAAGGAGGATTACCCTAGGCATGAATGACATGTGTCGAAATAAGGAAACGTTTGCATTAAATTCAAAGAAAAGCCATACGGCATCTACAGAAGGAAGGGGTTCAAACTAATGGCATGACCGCGCCAGCAGCCATGGCGCGTTCACACCGTTCAATTTCAGCGTCAATATCCTTGACAAAACGCTCAGCCTCTAAGAGGCCACTAAGAGCGCTAGTACGACGATCATGAGTACGATCCATTCGTCTACGAAGCCCAGCCTCATTATGCGAGCCAAACTGAACACCAGGAGCATGGCCAGCAGCACAAGCGGTTTCCCACTCAGCATGGTGCTCGTTCCAAAGCTTTTGAAACGCCTCATAGTGGGCTCGCCTCTGCATAACTATCATCTCCATCTCCAACTTGACTGATTCCAGTCGCTCGACTTCTTGCTCTAGGTCCAAAGGGGTAGACATCGACGGCTGATACAGGTGTATCCTAGTCTCTTTAGGAACTTAGTCGACCTCGAGTTAATTGAGGGAAGAACTCTATTTAGGAAAGGATTCCTATATAGAGAAGGATTCTTTTTAAGGAAGGATTCTTAGATTAGGAAATAGATTCCTAGGAGGATTTGGGGAAACCCAAACCACTATATATAGAGGTGCCTAGCGCATAGCTTAGGACACCGAAGACCCAAGGCATCTAGTAAGTCTAGAGAAGAAGTTTGTGAGGTAATCATTGTATTGCAAAAGCAAGCTTAGTGAGATTGTGAGCGTGAAAGAGATAATTGTAATATTGTCTTGTTCATAATCTAGAGAAGATATCTTTCTTCGTAATTCTGTTCTTGTGCTACGTTTTTCCTATCTTTCGTCTATAGTTATTTCGAATTCCGCCCTAATAACTCTAGTCATCAAGAGTACAGAGATTATACGTATCAAGTTGGTATCAGAGCTTAGTTAGCTCCTTTTTAGGGAAGTACTGTGGTTTATGGTCTTCACTAGATCTCTCTACAAGAAGCTTGGTGAGTTACTCGTAAAGCAGGAAGACGTTAAGAGGACAAGGAACCCTAGGATGAAGACAGGCGAACAACCTAAGGGTGATGAAACTCCGAAGACTACTGAGGAGAAGGTAGCTACGCTACAACAAGACATGAAGTCTATGCAAACAACTCTTGAAGAGTTGAAGGAATGTATTCTTTCCAATACACCCGGGCCGAAGAAAAAGAAGAGTAAGACTCCATCTGAGGTTGCGGATGAAGAGGAAGAAGAAGATGAACCAGATGATGAGGAAGAAGAAGATTTAGGGGATGAAGAAATCAAGGAACCTAAAGAAACCAAACCTCTTGGTAAGAAACAGAGTAATCTGAAAATCGATTTCCGTGTTGAGATTCCATACTTTGATGGGAGTATCGACGTAGAGAAGTTAGATGATTGGATAGAGCGTCTAGAGACGTATTTTTCCTTTGACAAGTTCAATTCAGGAAAAAAGATTGCTTGTGCGACATTGAAGCTACAAAAGCATGCTCTTATATGGTGGAAGGCTTATAGAAGACAAAACCAGGGAGCATTGTCGTGGAAGAAGTTCAAGGAAGTCATAAGGAAACAGTTTTATCCGGTTGGCTACCTTGAGGAAAGATGGCTCAAGTGGTACAACTTGAAGCAAGCATACAACCAGTCCGTGCAAGAATATACTTCTGAATTTCAGAACCAAGCTATGGTGTTGGATTTAGACTTAGGAGATAATGCTATCTATATGAAGTACATCTCTGGGTTCCATGAGTATATACGGAAGGAGTTGAAGATGTTTTCAGTCGATACTATCGCTGAAGCAAGTGTAAAAGCCCATGCCATTGAAGGTAGGCTTAAGAAAACTGACTCTAAGGGAAACCCGAAGGTGAAATCTGGAGGTACCAACGTCAAAGGAGGTGAAAGAAGCAAAGACGAAGGGAAGTTCAATGACAAAGGAGGTTTGTCTTGCACACATTGCAAGCAAACAGGGCACGTAGTAGACAAGTGTTGGGAGAAGCATCCTCATCTTAAGCCAAGAGGGATACAGAAGAGAGAAGCCAAGAAGACCACACTAGTTGCTCAGACTCCAAAAGAAGTTCAAGGACTGACAGAACCTAACTCGAAGCTTTCTCTTATGACCGGAGCAAAAGAAGGACCTTCAAGAGATGATCCTAGGGAAAGACTCTTCATTGTGAAGATGCAAGTTAAGACAACATTGGTTGATGCCGTTGTTGACCCGGGAAGTCAGAAGAATTTACTTTCAAATTCTTTGGTACAAAAGCTAGGTTTGAAGACATTCAAACATCCAAATCCATATCCGTTAGGATGGCTCCAAAAGGAAGGAGGGTTACAAGTTTCACAGCAGTGTACGTTCAAGTTTGCTCTAGATGAGTCCTACATTGACGAGGTTACATGCGACGTAGTACCTTTGGATGTATGTCAAGTTGTACTAGGAAGTCCTTATTTATGGGATAGAGATGCTACTCTATATAGGAGGGAGCAGAAGTGTACCTTTGAGAAAGAAGGTGAGACTTATGTAATTCGGGCTATAGAGTCTCCTCTTGAAGGAGCAAGTCTGATTACAGCCACTCAGGCTAAGCGGTTGGTGAATGCTAGTACAAAGTTTATTCTCCTTGTGATCCGTTCTTTAGAAGAGAAGCCGAGTAGAGTTTGTTTGACTACTTTGTCGAAACAACAAGAAGACGACCTAGATAGGTTGAAATTGAAATATGAAGATTTGTTTTCAGAAATCAAGGGGTTACCACCTAAGAGGAGTGTGGAACATGAGATCATGTTGATGGGAGAAAGTTCTCTACCTAATGTAGGGCTCTACCGCACATCTGTGGAAGAATCCGAAGAGATAAAGAGACAAGTCTTAGAACTTCTAGAGTTAGGAGTTATAGTACCTAGTGCTTCACCTTGTGGATCAGTCGTGTTGTTGGTGCCGAAGAAGGATGGAGGTTGGCGTATGTGTATAGATTACCGAGCCTTGAACAAGATCACAGTCAAGAACCGCTACCCGTTACCACGGATAGATGACATGATGGATCAATTGGAGAGTGCTCGAGTCTTTACAAAGTTGGATCTTAAATCTGGTTATCATCAAGTGAGAGTGCGAGAAGATGATACATGGAAGACTGCTTTCAAGACCAAACAAGGCTTGTTCGAATGGTTGGTGATGCCGTTTGGTTTGTGTAATGCTCCAGCGACGTTTATGCGTTTGATGAATGATTTGTTACGACCCTTTATAGAAGATTTTGTCATTGTTTACTTGGATGATATCCTCGTATACAGCAGAACTTGGGAGGAACATCTTGTTCACGTTGAGAAGGTATTTCAAGTGTTACATGAAGGCCAGCTTAAGTTGAACGAAAAGAAGTGTGAGTTTGGAAAGGAAGAGTTGGTGTATCTCGGTTTCATTGTTGGTGGTGGAAAACGCAAGATTGATCCAAAGAAGGTTGAGGTGATTACTAATTGGCCAAGACCTAGCACAGTGACTGAAGTCAGAAGTTTCTTGGGAGCTTGCACATACTTGCGCAAGTTTATTAAGCATTTTTCTACTATTGCTGGACCACTACATGGTATGACGGGGGCGAAGGCAAAGTTTGATTGGCAGCAAACCCATGAAGAAGCTTTTCAGTTACTTAAGAAGAAGATTTCAGAAGCACCGGTATTAGCTTTGCCTAATTTACAACGTACTTTTGAAGTTGAGTCCGACGCTTCTAACTATGCATTAGGAGGAGTGTTGCTGCAAGATGGTAAACCAGTGGAGTACCATTCAGAATTGTTCTCGGGTGCTATTAAGAACTATCCACCTTACGACAAGGAATTCTATGCCTTGTATCAATGTGTGAAACATTGGAGAGTGTATCTCTTAGGTAAAGAAGTGGTAGTGCACTCGGATCATAAGCCATTGGAGTATCTACATGCACAAACCAAGCTACAACAAGCTCGACACATGAAGTGGATGTCCTACTTGATGGCATTTCATATAATCATCAAGTACAAGAAGGGAGTAACAAACAAGTTGGCCGATATGTTGTCAAGACCGCCAGTTAGCTTATTGGTGGCAATGCGGATTCAGCCAATTGTTCCTCAAGAGTATGCTGAGTCGTACGCATCCAGTAAAGACTTCAAGAAGGTGTTAGAGAAGGTAAAAGGTGGTTTGAAAGGTGAGTTTGAACTCCGAGATGGGTTATTATACAAAGGTCAGTTGTTATGCATTCCAGAAGATGGAGATAGGTTGCAATGGTTGAGAGAAGCACATACATCCCGAGTTGCTGGACACTTTGGGATGAATAAGACGCTACTTAACCTACGACGTTATGTCTTTTGGCCAAAGATGCAAGATGATGTGGCTAAGTTTGTTCGAGGTTGTAAGTTGTGTTGCACATCTAAACCCTCAAACAGGAAACATGGGTTATATCTACCATTACCGGTACCATCAAGACCTTGGGAGAGTATTTCTATGGATTTCCTTGGTGGATTGCCGAAGACCAAGTCGGGTCATGATTACTTGTTCGTTGTGGTTGACCGGTTCAGCAAGATGATTGCATTGATTCCATGTACAAAGACGGTGACAGGAGCGGGTGCAGCAAAGCTTTTTTTCGAGCATGTGTGGAAGCATTACGGGTTACCTACCTCGATTATTTCTGATAGGGATAGTCGGTTTCTTAGTCATTTTTGGGATTCTTTGTGGAGGATGATGGACACTAGGTTGAAGAAGAGTACAGCTTTTCATCCACAAACAGACGGGCAGACAGAAGTAGTCAATAGGACTATGGTTCACATGTTACGGGGATATAATTCTAAGCATCCTAAGACTTGGGATGAGAGTCTACCATATCTACAGTTTGCTTTCAATAGAACGGTTCACAGTTCTTCGGGAAAGTCTCCTTTCGAGACGTGTTATGGCTACTTACCGCCTAGTCCTTTCGATTTGGTGTTTTCAAGTGATACAACAGTTGGAGGAAAAGAAGGAAGTGAGAGACAAAAGGCACAAAAGTTCTTGGAAAAGATTTCTCAAATTCATGCGACCGTTGAAGCACAATTGAAGAAGTCACAAGCCAAGTACAAGGCAAAACATGACAAGCATCTTGTTCCTTGTAATTTTGGTGTTGGTGACATGGTATGGTTGAAGTTAGGAAAGGAAAGGTTGAAAGGGGAAGGTAAGAAGTTGAAGCCATTGAGGTATGGACCGTTTCGTATTCTCGACCAGATTGGTGACAATGCCTTTCGTCTCGATTTACCACCTTATCTAGGAATGTACTCGGTCATTAATGCCGAATACTTGAAGTTGTTTGAACCACCGTTACTGGATGATGATGGGGATGACAAGATGATCTTACCGCGCGTAGAAGACTTATGGTTTGATCGAGAGGAGCCGCTGAAAGAAGATTGCATATTGGAGCGAAGAGTGACTAAGACACGGCAAGGAGAAAGAGAAGCTTTCCTAATTGGAAGTCAAGGTCAAGTTCCCAGCAAGGCTAAGTGGTTCAACAGGGAGAAAGGAACACTCGAGTTCCCTAATCTCCATTTCTAACTCTCACAGGAGTTCAAGTTCTTAAAGGGGGGACCCATGATACAGGTGTATCCTAGTCTCTTTAGGAACTTAGTCGACCTCGAG
>JAJJMA010102855.1:0-10195 GCA_023529015.1 Papaver nudicaule | reverse complement strand
AGAGGAACTAAGCCCAGCCAAGAGATGTCGCAGCCATAATTCGGATTTAGCCCGCAAGTGATCTGGAGGTAGAGATTAGCGAAGGAAGACTCGCACCAGTCACCGAAAGATAGAAGTGCGAAGACATCTTCGGAGGGATCTCACCAAAGAACCGCCTTACTCGACAAGTTCTGACACCACCACGATTGAGTAGTTTGTCCTATTAGCTGTAAACCAGTCCGGACTCGGCCTATATAAGGCGAGCTCGAGAAACTTTGTAAGGGTTGGATTTTTGGTGTAACCTAAGTTGTAAGAGTGAGACTCGGTTAGTATCTCCTCAAACTCCTAAGGATCATATCCATGTTTTAGTTAAGCAGAAATATAATACGCTTTTACTCTTTTATCTCTTATTTTTTCCGTATTAAAACATCTTCGGTATTGTTCTTATGATCTTCACGTTATGTATATTACGAATTTGAGTTTTAGTTTTTCTAAGATCTGATGGTTGTCGAGTATAGAGTACTTATGCAGATTTTATACTCACACAAGCAATTTCTAAAATATAAAGCCTAATTTGACTAAGCAAGCTTGCGCATAATTTACACTTTTAAGTATGTATGACTTTCTACACTCTATTAGACTAAGAAAGCTGATTTAGGGGCTTCAAGAAAAGTGAAGCCCCTCAATAATTGTTCTCCCAATAGCATTTTGGCTCTCCTCCTGTGTAAATATTTTTTAATACCAAATTTGCCCTTTATGTTTAGTGTTTAATTAGTTAACACATAATTTATTTTTTTGTTTTGATAGACGGCCTGTAAAAGCCTAGCAAAACAATGAAACCTACTACAAACTGAAAACAATCTAAGTAGAAGAGTGTTGCACTTCCTCGATTAGTAGTTGCGAGGTAATACAATAAGGTGGTTGGGAAGATGTCCACTCCCGGTGAACATCGTGCCTAAAGGCAAATCGTGCGAACTGATGTGCCACGTCGTTGGCGTCTCACGAAATAAACTTGAACTCCAAAACTCTGAATGAACCTGCCTGCCGTCTGATTGCAGTCTTGAACCGAAGCAACCTCCATGGATCTTTTGCTGTTGTACTACACAAAGAGTTGACCACCCTTTGCGCATCTCCTTCAATAATTACTCTATCGAACCCCATCGCCAATGCAAACTATGTAGCACACAGAAAACCAGACGCCTCTGCAGTAAGAGGACTGTAATAATCTCATTTGTCAGTCTTTTGTGCTAAAAACCTTCCATCCTGATCCCTTGCTACCACTTCCACAGTCGCATTCCCTATCTTCCAACTGTAATGCTTATGAACCTAGTTGGTGAAGGTGACCACATATCCCTGGAAAATGATGTTAATACAGCAGTACTCGGTAATGTCGAAACTGTATGTGACAATTGAATGTTTTCTGGTTCAAAAAAGTAAAACATATTGAACCAGTATAAATCGTGGCTAACCACTGATGAAATTTCGATCCTCTTGTGCTCATAGATCATCTCGTTTCTAGCTCTCCATATCGCCCATATCATACATGATCCCATATTGAAAGCATAGTCATCATCATTATGTCATAACCAGCTGAGAATGAGCTCATTTGCTGTAGTGTTTTGTTGATGTTGCAGCCGTAAACCGAGAGAACAACCGAAATAACATCCTGCGCTATTTGGCAATGAACAAATAAATGATCTACGCTCTCCTCACCATCATTGCAGGAAACACAATCTAGATGTACATAGTCCAAAAACCGAGCAAGCCGTTGTCTAATACCGATGCCTCTGTGTAGAACTCTCTAAATAAAAGAATTTTTAGGTGCCAGTTTCCTGACGCCCCAAAACTTCCTCCAGGGAACAGTTGTATCGGTCAAAGTAGAAGATTCCCCCGCATTATTGAACCGCATCTTCTGGAATGATTGAGCTGTGTAGTCTCCACGGGTTGTATGCTTCCATATGAGCCTATTAGCCTCGTCTTTGTTAATATACACATGTAGTATATGGTTAGCCACATAAGAATCAAAATCGATTATGACTTACAAGGAGCTGGAAGAAATATTCATAGCGACTTATATCCAGAATAATAGAGTACGACCAAGAGTAGAAAAGTTATTTAATATCAAGAAAAGACCCTTGGAGACTTGCAGAAGCCATATTATGAGGTGGAGAAAACTATGCAGCGAGTTAGGAACATCGGTCTCTGATAAAGAGAAGATGCGGGCGTTTACCAGTTCTGTGGAGGATGAAACACCTTCGGGACACGTGTCAAGATCAGGAGTGTTAAGCCTGGCCAAAGGATATCGCTGACACTCCTCGAATGAACCAAGAAAATAATCTCGGACAGGAGATCGATAAGAGAGACCTCGAACAAACCTTCGAAGGATAAAAGCATGAAGTCATCTTCGGAGGACTTGCCGAAAGAACCGCCTTACTCGACAAGCTCGGACACCACCACGATTGAGTATTTTGTCTTATTAGCTGTAAACCACTTCAGGCTCGGCCTATATAAGGCGAGCTTGAGAAACATTGTAAGGGTTGGATTTTTGGTGTAACCTAAGATGTGAAGAGTGAGATTAGGTTGGCTTCCTCCTCAAACTTCTAAGGATCATATCCATGTATTAGTTACCAAAAAATTTAATGACTAGTCGAGTTCTTATCTTGCATGTTCTCTTATGTATTTACCTCCGGTGTTATTCTTATTCTCCTCGTACTCATATATGATCAAATACTGTGTACATAACTTTGGTATGGGAATAGATCTATTGGCTGTCGGGTATGAAGTGCTAATGCAAATTTCGTACTCACACAGTTTGGCGCTGGAATCAGGGACTGATTAAAACAACTTAGGGTTTGCATGTGATTTATGATTTTCAATTTTTTCGGAATTTTTTTCCTAGGGTTTGCAGACTCTTCTTTAAAAATCGTATTTTCATCACATTTTTATCATTTTTTGAGCTCCACCACCTTGGATGTCTAAAGATCTTCAAATCATTAGTGCGTCCAAGGGTTTTTGAGCAAATCATCAGCATGGTAAGATTAATGCTTCTTCAAGGAATCCAAGCCTTGAAACGTAGAGATCTGATCAAGAGTATAACAAACTCTCTCAAAAGAATCGCGGCAAAACCAAGGAAAGAGTAGCTTTCACCTTGGATAAGTCACTTTATTTCCAAGAAACACCCGTAAAATATGATGGTGAGAAAAGCAAAACTAGGGACATTTTAGGGTTTTTATCCAGTCCATATTTGGGAAACAAGCCTTGCACTATTCATACTCAGGGTCCAGATTAGGAAAAGTAGGCCAGTCTACCAGGATTAGGCCTGTCAACGGTAGCTATCGGAACGGATAGTAGCTCTACCGCTACCGTTAGGCTAACATTTATCGGATATCTGTTATCCGTTAATATCCGTCGGATATGTAAAAAGTATTACCATTACCGTTAGGGTTAACTTATCGGATATCGGATAATTATCCGGTAATATCCGCTAAGACATAAGATAAATAATTTAAGTTGACAACAACCTCACTACTTACCACATTATCTTCACAACAACCTCACTACTCAGGTATCATATGAACGGATTCCAATTTTGAACAACGCAAAATCAAAGCAATATTCAAACAGTAAAAAAAAACATGAGAAGAAACAAAAAAACACTTACAGATTCTTGAATTTCTTCCTTAACAATGTAAAACGGATCCTGAGCTGATGACATCTTTCACCTTACTTGCATTATCCTACACCAACAACAACAAAAAACTCCAATCAACAAGATCATACGCATATCAACGCAAACATAACTTCATAATCATTCCGATTTTCACTGTTACAGTTTCAAAAACCCTAGCAAATTAGTTACAAATTCATTCTTAATCAGATCTAGAATTAGAAAAACTAAATTCAGTCCCAATTTAGTCCAATTCGCACAGTTCTGAACCAGTAGATCAGATTTATTCACTGATTTTCATCAGATCCAAACGAAATTACTCAAGATACACTACTTAATCTATCAAAAAACCGAGAGAAAAAAAAACTGAAAGAAAAAACTAACAGAATTTCAGGATCTATGAAGAAGAGGAATTCTTACATGCGGATAATCGCTGTTGTGTTGTTAGGTTGAGATTTGGTTTAACTGATCGACAATCTTGTGTGAAATTGGGAAGATGGGAAAGGGAATTATAGAGAGAGTGAGAAGGAAGAGACTATAATACCCTCGCTTTTATCGGATATCGGATAATATCCGACGGATATTGGCTATACCATTACCGTTTGGTTAACAGACATTTATCCGTTATCTTATCGGTATCCGATATCCGATATCCGATATGACGGATAATATCCTATAGGATAACGGATTTTCGGATCGGATGTCGAGTTTTTCGGATTCCATTGACAGGCCTAACCAGGATCCTTTCATTTGGAAGGAAGATTCGGTTAAAACAAAAACAATTAGGGTTTGGTCAGAACCGAGCATAACTAACCCTGAAATTTCGCACGACAGAATCTGCTACACATACTAGGGCGCATGTCAGACTTAGTACACTGCACCAGCCGCCTTGGACCTCACGGGTTTTTCTGTCTGTAGGTCACTATCAACATGACTTCGAAATCCGATCAAATACCGAAGCAAAGAGTTGGATCGTCGAAGCATGGCACGAGATCCCTCGAGACATAACACCTGATTTTCAACGAGCAAAGGACTATCACCAGAGGTAGATGCAAGTACAGTACAACACAGAGAGCGCGTAAACGAAGAAGAAGTGCAAATAGAAGATTTATGACCTGATGAAGAAGGATTCCCAGTAGGCTACGAACCACTTCAGCCACAAATTCAAGAAGAGAACAACGAAGACGACGACGATGACGACATCCCGAATGAAGTGGTACAAGCACATCACCCCACCGAAGAAGACACCACGAGGGTTTCACAATTCCAAAAGTTGATTCGGAAGAACAAGAAAATAAAGACGCTAAAAAAGCAATTAGCAGAGGCAACTAAGAAAGCTGCGGAGAAATCAGCATCAAATTACAAAGGGAGCAGCGAGGGACACTCTTGCTGACAAACTATATCACGATCAAGGGGGCCCTCAGTATCAAGAAGTAACACCAAATTCAAGGGCAAAGACCCCAAGGACCCTGAGATAGTGGTCTCGAGCAGAAGAACAGAGCCCAGCATACATCCAAAGGGAAACAACATACATTTGATATACGAAAATAAACAAGCGAGGAAGAACGCCGAAACACAAGCTTTGCAACAAGTCATGATTGAGCAAATCAAAACACTTCGAGCAGATCTCTTCGATAATCGGATTCAATCGACCGACAAGATGAAACTAACTCAAGCAATTAATGAAGTCAACCGCTCGCCATTGAGCCCTGAACTTCTTGTTAAGGCCATACCAGTAAAGTGCACCATGCTGGTTTTCACATCAATCTTCGATGGGACAGGAGACCCGACCCTGCACGTAAAAATGTACCTTCGAGTATTCCTGGCTTGGGCTAACAAGGACGAGCTGCTTTGCAAGTATTTTCTTTATAGTTTGAAAGGGAAGCCTTGGATTGGTATGACAACCTAACAGCCAGTTCGATCTCGTCTTTCGAAGAGCTATCCAAAGTATTCATACTTCATTTCTTGTACAACAACTCATCAAAGCCAGGAGTAGAGAAATTGTTCAGCATTAGAGTCAGACCTGAAGAATCCATTAAAAGCTTGACAAACAGGTGGACTGCTCAGTGCGTCGAAGTAGGAAATGGAGCTTCGGAAAAAGACAAGGTGAGAGCATATCTAAATGCACTAGACAAGAACCATCCATTGTATGACAGACTCTTCTCCAAGAATGTAGAGACACTAGAAGACCTCCGGAAGTACCAAAAGGAGAGAATCACACTGGACAAAATCAGGGAGCAATCCACCCAAGGGAGAGAAGCTATATCAAAACAGGTGCAATCCATAAACAACTTGTCACTCGAATAGCGAGATCAAGCCACGAACCACCAAACAGGGGACTTTTCAAAGCGAGAGAGGCAGAACGATGCAGGGAGATATGGAAGCGAGGGCAAATTCGGTGACGGAAGATATCATGATAACATGAAGTACAATGACAATAGAGGTAATGACTCTCGAAAGGAATTTGAAAACAACTACGTTCAAAGAGGACAGGAGGGAGGCAGAAAGTTCACCGTGCAAAGACCGGGTTTCCCTGCACTTCAAGATAGAAAGCTGCCAAAGATGTGTGTAACCATCGAGAACGCTCTCCGAAGCATCGAGCAATCCGAACTGGCAGGCGAGATGAGATACCCAAGGAGCAGAGGAAACCAACCAAAGCACACTCGAAACTCTAGAGATTATTGTCAATTCCACCAATTCTATGGGCACACAACAGAGGACTGCGTCACGACGCAAGATCAAATCTACTTTTTCATCTCAAAAGGAAAATTTAATCACTTCCTTGAACTACCAAAGCCACCTCCAAATCAGCCACAATCAAAAGAGGAGAAGCATCGCGAAGCATACGTAATAAATATTGACCGAAGCATTCCAAGAATCGACGACTGCAACTCCATAGTTCATGCAACTATCTGTGGGCGAAACTTCGAAGGTATTCCTATTGATAGAATTCACAAAAGAGACTTTGAAGGCAAGGAAATATTAAGTGTGGCAATGAAATGGCAACTGGAAGAGTGGCAGAGGCGCCCAGTTTTATTTTCAGCAGCAGATATCCCCAATGAAGGAAGAGCGCACAATGATCCATTAGTTATCACTCTTCATGTCGAAAAGACGGCGATGTCTAGAATACTCGTGGACCCAGGGAGTTCTGTGGACATACTATTTGGAAGAACATACGACAAGATGTTTGGAAGGGAAAGAACCATGGTCCCCTCCTCGTACAATATCTACGACTTCAATGGAAATCCCTCGATGCCCGGGGGAGAATTGTCATTACTAATTCATGTGGGAAAACTGGATCAACCCACGTCATTTTGTGTAGTCGACATAGAATCGCCTTACAATGCAATTATGGGAAGACCTTGGCTTCACAGCATCCTAGGAGTTCCCTCTACTCTGCACAGAAGAATTTGATTCCCAATGCCACTTGGAATAGCAGAAATCCTAGGTGATTCTACCGAAGCTCGTCTATGCAACGAAATCGATGTTCAGGCGAGAGAGCACTCGAGGAAGGATTCCCCAAGTGAAGCCAAGCACCAAAAGATAACAAAGTCCTGCATAGAAAAGTTCATAGCTGAAGTCGAGGCTGGAATGACCGACGCCACCATGAGAAGCGCCACAGTCCACAAGAAAGGGACTCGACCTATCGGCAAATGAAAAGGTCATCACACCGAACACAGAGAGCAGTCCCTCGTATCAAACAATAAGGTACCAACGCTAAGCAAATCCGATAGCAAGGCATGTTCGAACGACATCGGGAAAGATACTCTGGAGGAGCAATTTTGGATGGGCCCTACGTCATCAAAAAGGCGCTTGGGAACAACACCTACAGCCTAGTCAATCTCGAAGGACAGAAGTTAAGCACCCCAGTTGAGGGGAAACATCTGAAACACCTTGATTAGAACCTTGCATGTAAGCAACACATAAGACATGTCCGTTTTCGAATGAACAAATAAAAGAAGCAGCTTGGCCTGCTATTAAGAAAAATATACTGTGCTCTTCGAGGCACTACACCTCGATCCAAACTCCAGATCCTACTCGGCTAGGCGAAAGTCCTACCCGAATAGGCAAACCTCCAAAGGCTCTCAAGCCATATAAAGCAAACATAGGCCATGATGCCATATCTCCCCTAGTGCCTCGACGCAATTAAAAGGCCTTAACGCCAAGGCCCAGACGCCAAAAAACATAGAAATACCTCGAATAGCAGGCACATAGCTGATGATCATATAAGTCGTAAGGGCCCTACGAGCTATATGACACAGTCCTCTACCCAGTTAAGCTACATAAGCTAATGAAGCATTTGAACCCACTACCACACGACCATGAGGACCTCTCCTTCTGAGGCGTCGAGGGGACGATAAATGGGATTAATATCCACCTCTAAAGGTGGGCGGAACCCCGAGGCAGATGATTCGCTCATAATTCATAGGAATAGCAGGCGAATCACGTAGCCGAGGGACCTCCTCTAAAAACAAACACTTAGCCTCGAGGAGGGGCTATCGAGAAACAAAGGGGTTGAATTCTAGGCCGCGATAGGAGAATAGTACCATGTCTAAGCTCCAGCCTTGACCGACACTCCCCATTGTGTTACTTTATTATCAAGGAACAACCATAGCATCTACCCACCATAAGTTCCTCACTGTACTTGGGCTAAATGGATTATCAGAATACCACCGTATTCTCTTGGAGAATACTTGGTATCCTCGATATCCACCCAACATACTGAGGCAACAAGGTACCTATGACCTCGATAACCTATGTTTGCTTTAAAACAGGCAAGTAACTAAAAGCCTTTGGGAAGGGTGATCCATAAGCCCCCACTAGCTTGGTCTACTATCTCTTACATCGAAGTAAGCCCTGGAATTGCACCTCGAGTAACCTTAGGAGCCTAGAGCATTGCAAAAGCAACTTCATGCTTGATTACGAAGTTCTCAGCAAACATATACGCACTAAAAAGGAAAAAACTCCAATCAAGCAAACAAAGGCTTTTTCATAAACATAGTCAATACAACTTACAAGCACAAAAAATATGGGAAATGGCAAGTACAAAAAAAAAAAAAAATTTTTTTCAGAAGTCAAAAGAAAAAGCAAAAGATTCGCTGCTACACCACGGGAGAAACTTCCTAGACAACACAACATGACGAGGGGAGGGATCTCCAAAAACTTTCATGACATCCAAAAGCTCTCTCTCAACCTCCAGGTCCTCTTCATAGGTTCGAAAGCCAGAGTGATCTTGTCTCGAAGGAGTGATTTCCCTCACGGGCTCAGACTCACTTTCGCTCTCTCCACTATACGCGGCGGTGGATTCTTGAAACAAATAGTTATTCCCTTTATCAAAGCTAACACCCACACCACCACCAGCACTCGGCACTTGGGCGTCACCAAGATCCTGTGCGGCATCATCAGTAGGGTTGCCAGTCTCAATTAAAACATCACCCTTCGGATCATCCTTGGGATTGTACTTCAGAGCATCCTTCGAATCATCCTTGGATCGTCTTTCGAATCACCCTCGGAATCACTCTTCAGATCATCCTTGGCGTCATCTTCGCCACCTCCAGAATGGCTATCGTCAGAGTCATCGTCGCCATCATCTTCGTCATTGCTAGCACCTTGGTCAACATGAATCTTCCCAAGCAGCCCTCTCCTTCGTGCTTCGTCCCTGACTAGCCTTACAAATACCTCCTGAGGAAGCAAATATTCGTCACCTGGGAGTACTGCGTCAGCATCGTCTGCACCAACGGCCCCATAGGTAGGAGGCTCAATACTGATAGTCCTAAAAAGCGACCGACCATGTCTTCGACAAGCCATGCTCGTAGCCAGGGAGGTAGTTAAGGCGGATCGAGTAAGCAGTTCCTCAACATCATGCCCATGCCTTAACTGATGGTTGACAAGAGCAAAACCAGTAACCATATTCCTTAGATCCTCTTGGCACTTCAGACGGAAATTTCGCTCTGCAGACACCTGCTCAGCACTCCTCTCTACATCCTCTGAACGACGCTTGTGTTCGAGCTCCAACTATGGGGAGAGTCTACCCACGTCGGCAGCCCGACGTTGACGCTCCTCGGCCAACTCCTCTGATAATCGTTGTGCTCTCCTATCGAACTCCAACTTTCGATCCGCTTCAAGCACCAACTGATTAACAGCTTCGTCCCTCGCAGATTCTGCGTCTGCAACCTTCTTCTGCAAGTTGGCTTCAATACCTGCCAAACCGCAGAAACACAAAAATAAGGAGGAGATACTTGACCACACCGTGGAAACACAGCAGGAACATCAGAAAAATTGACCAGGGTTAGTACCCTACTTTCTTTAACAATCATGTACTCGGTAACCTCATGTTGATTGGTAAAACGAGGTTGGGTAGCCCTTTTCCTAATATCTTCAGAAGAAATCGCTCCTAGTGTAGCAAGTTCTAACCGATATTCATCAACCATTCGAGAAAGGTGGTCTTTCGAAGTTTTTGCATTGGCAAGCTCCATACTCATATCATTGCAACCTTTCTTCAAACCATCATTCTCCGAAGCTAGCTCTTTGTTGACATTTTTCAAAGCC